>MNCI01024091.1:10426-46173 GCA_015680685.1 Gnetum montanum | reverse complement strand
CGGGACGCGATATCGCGGCCTAGTGCAAATCGCGTCTCATCATAAGGTTTATTGGGATTTTGTAGGGTAGTAATAGCTTAATTCATGGCATTGTATAAAGCATTAAAGCATGACAACAACCAATCATAAACTCTACTAGTTATGGTAGCATGAAGTATATAAATCGAATGGGCACTAACATGACACTAGTATTGATGCCATAAAACTTTTTTATGGATGAATTTTCACAACTCAAAGTGAATTTCATTGATGAAACCTCCACAAAGGAATTGTCTTTTTTGAACAACAAAATCACAAACATAATTAGATAATTTTTTTGGCAAAATAATCGAAACTTAGGAGAGAAATTTGATGGAATAAAAGGATCCTCCCCTCAGTAAAAACCTAAGGCTATTCAAATATCAGCAGTTATACTATTATTGTGCCAAAAATTAAGTGTGAAGTGGAACTTTTACTTTGATTATGTTGATCACACCATTCCATTATTAAGATTTTGCGATATGATCGCTTGAAAACAAGGAAGACAAGTAATTTAGATAACCTTGAATTTTTAAGATATTGAAACTCCTCCTTCCCAAGTAAACTACACACAGTTGGAAGTAATAATAACATTATTCTAATGTAAAAAAATGGACACCAATTTGGAACTACCTAGAGGAGCATAAAGAGCTTGAGAAGAAGCCTGAGTAGGACAATTTCAACTATGATGTTAATAGCTGATTCCTTGATGTTGCTTGCAATCTCTGATAAGAATCCTTCAATCTTTCGATGGTGCTGCACTATGATGGAAGAAACTTCTTTTCTTATGTATTTATAAAAGAACAACAAGAATCTTGAGAGAAAAAGCGAAAGTATCAACATTAGTTAATTAAGGATTTAATAAAGCTAATGCTCACTTTTCATGATTTTGTAATTGATAGTTCAATCAAAATGGTGCTATCTCTAGTTCAACATGTAATGCTCTCCGAGATGATTCTGATGGTACCAATTTCATCAAAACCCAACTTATGATTTGGGAGATACATCATTTCTTGGGTTACATGCAGTTTTAAAATTATAAAAGGTAAAATGGTGTTTTTTAAAATTTAAAATTTAATTTTTATTTATTTAAAAAAAATCGATAGGTTGCATATTTAACACTGAGGCCCACATGCTTTTGTTAAATTAATAAAAAAAATATTTTGGCACTTTGGCCACTAGGGATCATGTTGGCTCTACAAAGGTCACACAAGCCCTACTAAGGACTGCATTGGCTCTGCAGGGGACATGCAACCATTATTTTGAGGGTCACCACCACCTACCATCATGCGTTGCCTTGCCCTATTTGCACTGTGCTTCGATGCCACCCATTGCTTTGTTGCAGCCATTATTACCACCATGACATAGCACCCTATCCTATTGCACCGTGCTTTAATACCACCCACCACTTTGTTGCACCTATTGCCACTAGGTGCTTGCCATCATCATGCACCAACGATGCTAATGAGCATCAATAGCACATCCCATAACAAGCTATCCTGATGCTTCATAGGCATCAACAACGTCACCCATAATGGATGATGGGTTGCGGTTGGCTGCATCGATGAGGCCTCATCGATGCAACCCCATTGATGCATCATTTCATGCATCAACATAGCCTCATTGACGTAAGGTCCATTTTCTACTTAGAAATATGCGCTCACCAGCTGCATTTATGGAATTAGATTTATAGTAGTAGTAAAGCTCTTGTAGTTTGTCTATTTGAAATTTAGAATATTTTTCCCTAGTGCCCGCAACAAGAGTCATTGAGTGTATGGATCTTTATTCAAGCATTGTTGTACTTGAACCACACCAGTGTGTACAGTAGTAGAGATGAGCTTCTTGATCAACCTTGTAGCATTTTGGATAATTTAAATGTTTTATTTATTCATTCATTATTTTTATTAAATACTTAATTCATTAAGCTAAATTAAGCTAAATTAGACTTTAACCAATTAAGCTAAATAGATTAAATACATTAGTACAATTGCTTCAAGTGTAAACATGTATTTGCTTGGTAACCCTAGCAATGTTATTGCTTAGTGCACCCATTAGCATTGTGCTTGGTAACCTAGCAGTGGATACGTGGGTTCAAGATGTGTACAGAAAGTGGAACTTGATGCTTATGTTAGGACTAGTTAGAGATCAATAAATTAGTTAAATTAAATTAGTCATTAAATTACTCTATCTCTCTCTCTTCAAGCACCAAAGAACATAAAACATAAAACAATAAAAATCATATACCTCAATTACACTTAAACATACTGTGTGCATCACAAGTGTGGTTGGGAAGACAACAAATAACCTTATAGTAAGGCCTACTACCTAAGAGACTAGTGCATTGAAAACTATAGAGTCCACAAAATTCGACCAGATTACGCACATGAACGCTTCATGATTCGTATGGTTGGGCATAGGGGTACCTTGTTGCTCATCATTGGCACTATGGTCAGGGATTCTATTTGTTGAAACATGTACTATCTAGGATTAGTAATCATTAGTAATATCATTGGACAAACTCAAGATCAACTTTACTCTCACACGACATATAATTACAAAAGCACACTAATATTTTATTTGTTGCAAAATTTCTTCTTGTCACAGATGTGAAGATGTTAAACCGTCAATCCCATAGGAGTGCAAAGTGGTATATACTCATCCCGATGAATATGTATTAGACTTCACCTTCATCCTACACCAGGATGAGTAGCTATGATGGTGGGACATTGAGGGAAACATTGTAATGCCCCCTAATCAATCTGTGCCTTGGATGCTATGTCAAACTCTTAAGAAGTTAGGCATCCTAGATCTTCAAGAGGAATACGTTATGAATGGTTATGATACTTGGCACTACCATCCCACTGAAACAAAATGCAAGCTAGATAGACATCAGGAGAAGCATCATGAGTTTGCGAAGGGGAAACACTTCACTAATCCCTTGTTCCTACTGAATCAAGACGACACTAAGGATCCTCCCTATGGAGGTTCTCAACATGAAGATTCTCCATCCCCTATTGTTAGTGATGAGGGTATGGCTCTGAACCTGTGATCCACTATTTATAAACCATGTTTAGGAAAAAGTGATGGTTAAGATAGGAACTCGGGCAAATCTCATAATGGCAAAGGATCTAAACATGATGATCATAATGAGTGAAGAGATGGTTGTAGATACCATGGTGGTGGTGGTGGTCCACCTTCCTCTTCATCTAATTTTGAACATTCCTCTTCATCTGCTAGTTCTCATAGAAGTTGCTATAGAAATAATCGTGATGAAGGTGATCAATGAGACAATAATGATTGTAGCGACCACCAAGAACGAAGGGGTGGCATAAACCATTATCAGCATCATTGACATAATGATGATGATGAACCTTTCTTAGCAACTCAAAGCATGCTTAACATTGTAGAGGTAGTTAAGATTCCAACTAGGCATGTGAAAGACAGTCGAATCAAGCACTTAGACATGAATAATATCCCAAGATTTGAGGGGGGATATAACTCTGATCCACAAACACATCTACAAACTTTCCATGATGCATGTGCCTTACAAAACATTCAAAGTAATTGGTAGAAACTCAAGCTATTCCCCAGGATACTCATCAAAGAGGCTGAAAGCTAGTATCAGTCCTTATAGCTAGAATCCATTTGCAAATGGAATACAATGCTTGAACTATTTAATGATAAATATTATATGTACTCCAAAGTGTCTACCTTGACATGGAAAATCCAAGGTTGGAAATAGGGAACACATGAACCTTTGGACACTACCATGGATAGGTATTATTCTTTCTTACACTGATGCCTTGGCCATGGTTATTCTCAGAGGGAATAACTTTGCGCATCATAGATGGGCTCAGAGTAGAAACTAGAAGAACTCTTGGGGTTTATGCCCAAGGGAGATTATCTGAATTAAGAGCTCATCAGATACAAAGGTTGATAGAGTAGGTCGCAAAAGAAGAAGGTGAGTTGTGAAAAAGGGAAAGTGCAAAGGAGTATAATATGGATCCTTCCATAAGGAAAAGGGAGGTCTGATTTTGTTAAGAGGAGGATGCACCACTTGATAAGGTGGTAAACAAGAAAACCTTGCTAAGCCAAAAATCTATTTTTGATACTTCAATAAAGGTTGATAAATTATGGGACTCTTTGGATGAGAAATTTCAAACAGCTATGAATATTATTGAAGAATCCAAAGAGCACAATAGTGATCGTAACCGCAGGAGGTGGAAGGAAGCTAAAAGTGCCTACCAAAGAGGTAAGGGCAAAGCTATTGTAGTAGAAGAAGTTATGGAAACATACTCTAATAATGATACTAGTTGTGGCATTTGTTAATATGAACATTTGAAGGGATGTTGTCCTATGGTGTCACACATACAAGAGTCTAAAGTGTACACTTTAAATCCACGACTAGCAAAAAGGTAAGCACCCAGATGATTGCCTTATCCTCAAGGCAATCTAAGGTAGTTCCACTAGCAACAACAAGCTTATTATCCAAGTGGAGCTTCACCAAAACCATATGAGCAATACCAACAATGGCACTAACCATCATCATGGGAAATGCCACTACCAAGGTAGCAGTACCCTTATAGAAAACCATATCCATATGGTTACTATGTTTAGCAACCTGTATCTCCGAGAAGTTCTGCAAGCCACACCTCATTTCATCATCAATATTACCCTCCATAGTATCATTGAACTAATTCATCATCTACTCAAGGGAAACACCCATATCCATTCCACCCTCTACATCTGTTTGCATACATTCCTCCGCCCTCTACCCAGTTACCTCTTGCTCTATCCATGCAGGGCAAAATTTCTTCACAACCGTAGCAAAGAAATCCTACAAGGGCTATACATTCACAACTAGCTTTCCAGTTGAGTGGTTTAGATAATAAATATAGAAAATGACCTTTTTTTAATCCAAAAATCCTCCCAAACCCTCACAACCTCATGCAACTGGTTGCCCTGTATCTCCAACACCCTCATCCTCTATGTCAAACACATTCGAGTATCCTTCAAACCAAGTGCCACCTTAGATCCGCATTGTGATGTTAACTCATGTTGTTTCAGATTGGATCAAGGCTAGCAACCTTCCCATGAAAAGATCTTATCCAGAAATTCATCTTATTTACTTACAAATTGTTGGACATGAGCCCTACAAGGCTCTTCTTGATTCTGGTTCCGATGACAATCTCATCTCCCATGACATGTATAAGGCCTAGAACCTACTGCCTCTCAAGAAGAGCAACATTTGTTTGGAATTGGCAAACCAGTCAATCACTATCCCTTGGGGTTAGTAGAGAACATTATGATCACTGTTTATGGGTGGTCCTATCCTACTAATTTTTAGGTGATCAAGGTTGACAACTGTAAAGGTGACTTGCCCATCATTATGGGAAGGGTTGGTTAAGCACAGTTGATGCATGAATGGACATAAGGGACATCTCCTTGAAAATCACCAAGGAAAATGAATTTGGAAGGCTAGAGAAGAAGCGTGTTCCATTCATCACGTATAGTGATAACGGGTGCAATTGCATGCAGAAAATTTGGTCCATTAGGAGTACATTCCTTAAACATTCAATCAGTGTACACATGAAATAGATATTCAAAGGTGCATGTATGTAGTAGTCATGAAATAAGAGCGCACATAGTGGCTGACAACTAATTCTAACAGTAGCACGTTATGCATGAAATTAATTAAGAGCTTGACATGTGCTTATGTCAAAGGTATGGATGAACTTGAGCAAGTTCATCACCAACTCTACGATGATGAAAATGATGATACCTGTTGATGAGAGTTGGAAATCTCTGAAAATTTCAAACAAGAGCTCCTTGAGTTAAAAACTCTACCAATTAGCATGAAGTATGCATTTTTGAACAATGATAAGCTAGTTATCATCAATGCTAAACTTGCTCCTGAACAAAACGAAAATCTATTGCAAGTTATCAACAAATGGCCAACATCCTTTGTTTGGTCATATCTTAAGTTGACATGAATCGTTCCAAGCATATGCCAACATCGCATCTACATCAACCTAGCCATGAAACCAAGAAGGCAACTGTAGAGGTGACTGAACCACAAATTGAAATAGATTGTCAAGGAGAAAATAGAACAACTCCTCAAGGAGGGGTTCATCTATCCCATCGCAAACAGTGAATGGGTTAGCCCACTCATAATTATACCAAAGAAAAGTAGCAAGTGGTGGAACTACATTAACTTCAGGATATTGAATATGATAACATTTAAAGATCATTTTTCATTATCATTTGTGGACCAAGTGTTGAACACTATTTCCAGGCATTATTATTATAACTTCTTGGATGGTTATAGTGGCTATAACCATCCAAGAAGTTATAGCACTAGAAGATCAGGCCAAGACAACATTCATGACCCCCTAAGGGATTTTGCATATTGTAAGATGTTGTTTGGTCTGTGTAATGTCCCTACAACATTTCAATGCCTAGTCCTTAGTATTTTTCAACAACAGATTAGTAGCGGGGTATAAGTCTTTATGGATGATTTGTCTACCTATGGGGCTACATTTGAGTAAGCCCTAGATCGCCTTGAGCAAGTATTAAAAAGATGTGTTGAAACAAACCTCAAGCTCAATTGGTAGAAAATCCATCTAATGGTTTAGGAGGGCATAGTACTAGGGCACCGAATCTCACAAAAAGGGACTTAGGTAGACCTTAAAAGGATAAGGGTCATCCAAGGAACCACATGGCAACCAAAGATAGTTAAAGATGTTTGATCATTCCTTGGAGATACTAGCTATCATCGACGATTCAAAGAGAATTTCTATAAGATCACAAAGCCATTAGTTGAGCTTACGAAGAAAGATGCTCCATTGATCTAAGCCAAGCAATGCAAATATGCATTCTAGTAGCTAAATGAAAAACTCATAGAAACTCCAATACTATAGGCACCAAACTCATCTAGACCATTTCACATAATGACAGACACATCTTATTATGCTTTGGAAGCCATGCTTACGTAGTTGGATGATAGGAAATGTCCATATTACATCCACTACGCTAGTTGAAGTATTGTGGGTGCACAGTTGAATTACACCACAATAGAGAAAGAATTAATGGTAATGGTGTATTCTCTTGAAAATTTTAGGCACTATGTGCTTGGGTATAAAGTATTTGTGCACATAGACCACAACACCATCTGCTTCCTAATGAACAAGCCAACAGTGAACCCTCGTATCATACGGTGGCTCGTGATCTTATGAAAATTTGATCTTACAATGATAGATCATAAAAGGGCTGAGAATGTGGTCACTAACCATCTCTCTCAATTAATATGGGATAACAAAGAGGAGGAGAGCCTACTCTTTGATCAATTTCTAGACAAGCTCCTCTTTACAGGAGTAAAAAATGATCAAGTGTCCACAGAAAAAACATGGTATGATGGCATCCTTATTTACCTTCTCACTTAGGAGATGCCACAAGATATGGACTTTAATAAGAGACAACAATTTCTTCATTAGGCCAAGTACTTCATGGAAATCAAAAAACACCTTTACAAGGTGTGCATTGATAGCTTGGTTCATTGGTATGTCCTTGATACAAATCAACTACACATTCTCTAGGATGCTAATGAAGGGCCTTATAAGGGTCATTATGTAGGGAAATACATGACCATAAAAATCCTAATGGTAAGATGCTATTGGCCTACAATCTTCAAGGATGCCCACTAGTTTGTTTGATCTTGTAAACACTGTCAACAAGATAGTGGGATGATCGCTTGAATGAAGGATCCTTAATAGTGGATTCAATCACTAGAGCCATTTGACATATGGTGCATAGACTTCATGGATCCCATCACTTCCATGTGTAATGGAAAGGCATATATCATCACAACAATCGACTACTACACCAAACAGAAGCAGTAACCGTCATCAATTGTACATCAAGCACTACTGCTAGATTTGTGCAACAAAATGTTGTAAACAAGTTTGGGGTGCCACATGCTCTAATTTTTGACAATGAAGCTCACTTCACAAGTGCCAATTTTAGAAAGTTGATGCAATGCTTGGGGGTTGAATATAACTTAATAACACCCTATCACCCCCAAGCCAATGGTCAAGCAAAGGTAACTAACAAGGAAATCACAAAGATCCTAACAAGTACCGTAAGAAAAGATAGGAAAGATTAGAGCATGAAACTCAATGATGCCCTATGGGCCTACTTCTTAACATGGAAACTTCCTATTAGCTACTCTCTCTATGATCTAGTATACAGAAAAATTCCAACACTTCCAATTCAATCCAAGCTCCATACACTCTCAATGGTCTATGATTTGAATCTTGACCTAAGTCTAGCATTGAAAGAAAGATTGATCAACCTCAACGTGCTAGATGGAAACTAATTAGTAGCCCTATCTTTGAATGAGGTGCACAGGGCATTTAATAAGCAATTCCATGACCTCAAAATATGAAAAGTGAAATTTCAACCAAGAGATAAGGTTCTCTACTGGAACCCCACACATGTACCTCAGAAGAAAAAGTTCCAAATGTTGTGGAAGGGATCTTATATAATTGATCAAAAATTTTCCTCTAGGGCCATGTTAATATACAAGCCTTAGAGCCCAAAAAACATGCAGTTGGTCAACATCCAACAAGTAAAGCTTTTCCATGAACCCACGCAAGCCAGTGTAACAACTACCTCAAAAGATGGACAACCGTGTTCAATCTTTCAAATCTCCTCCTTCCAACTTAGTCATGGGGGAGATGGCCATCCATGCTAATCATCCATATGGCTCCTTATTTTTTCATCCTTTTGTTTTATACGTTTTTATTTTACACTTTGTTGATTATTTATCCATTTTCTTGATTTTTATTTTACAACATCGTTAGTATGTTTTGTCTTTCTTGAATATTTTATACCTTTTTATATATTTTACTTTATGTTATTTTATTTTTATGTATTACTTTTCATTATTTTTGCTAATAAAAGTGCTTTATTACCGCAAGATACAATGCCACTATTGCTATTTACTAATAATGGTTTATGCTTAATATTGTGATTGTCAATGTTTGGTCTCTATTTTTGAATTTTGATGTTTGATAACTATGACATGGTTTATTTCTCATGGAATAGGTAATGAGTCCACGACATCCACCCATTCACCAAGTCTATGGTTTTTCTTGGTTTGGAAATTTGATATCCCTTTCATTAAATCAACTTTCAATAAATTTGTAACCTTGGTAGTTTCTAGAATTGGGAAGGATTCAAAGGTTTGAAAAGGATGTGACTTCAAAGAGACTCTCTACTCTTTGTACTCTTCTACTTACTCGGGTGCTTGAGTGTCTTCATTGACTACTTACCGTTCCATGTGAACCACTATAGGAAGTCAAATAAAGTATTTGCATGGTGTGGTTCTCATCCAAAAAATGAAACAAAAAAAAAGAACATGATGGGAATTCAAAGCACCTCCCTTAGACAAATAAACAAGCTAGAAGCACTGGTTATGGGACTAGAAAGACATGTTATCCATGCCTAAAGATCCTTTCTAACTAAGGCCCTATCTCACTTTCTACTTCTCTTTTCTTCTCCTTGTGGAATAGTGGTTGTTTTATGGGAGCACTCTTGTGTCTCAAGGGGGTGGATTGATCTTAGAGTGGCAATGCAAAGTCACTGAAAGAAGCTGGTTTTGATATGGACTAAGGATGGATCTTCCTAGGTCATTTTATGACCTTAGTTTAGGATTTCATCCCACCTTCTTAGTCATTCATATATGCTATCATAACTTACCTCACTACTAGTTTCCATGTTATCCTAAATGTCTTAGTTTGATATGTTGGAATTCTTGGATAGATTTTTCAAGGTTGGTCCTTAACTTTTCATGATCATTAATTGACTGTGGAGCTCATGGACTCCTTAGTTGAGGTTATGCAAGGGAAAAAAGGACATGTGCCTACTATGGGGAGGACCCACTTGCTTATCTTTTGGTTTAGTTAGTTAAGTTTCTTACTTTAGACATTGCTACAATCCTATCTTTCGCATATTCCATTATGTATGCCACTCAGTGCTTCTTAAAATTTCATAAATTCATTCTCCAAGTCATTTTCTCAATTTTCTATATTTTCTAAGCTTCAAAACCCTCTTCTACCATTCTCATCATGTTCATGGCTTTTTGGGCTTCCATTTGATCCCAATTTCACTCAAAAATTTCTTGTAATTTGGAAGTTTGACCAAAGTTAATGTAAGTCAATGGTGGTCAATAACTGTGTTGACTAGGGCTAGTTGATGTAGTCAACCCTATCAATAGGGCCCCATTGACTAGGCCCCATTGACACATGTCAAAAATCCTATAAATACCATCACAAACTTTGAAATTTTTAACATTTTCTTCATAACAAGGGGAGTTTTTGCCATTTTTCAAAGCCCAAAACCTTCTAAAGCCCATAACTTCCCAAATATTTGTCCTAATCACTCCATTCTTTGATCTTGCAGATACCGAAGGTCAACTCTTTATCATGGGTGCCACAAACCTTAAAGTTTCAGATGAAATTTTTTGAAAATTTTTCTAACTCTCCCAAAACGGGTTAATGAATACAATAATATGAAACTATCAAATTTTGAGAGTTAACCCTTCCAACACCCTTTGGAATGACTTATTACCATTAAAACAAAAATACAATAATGATTAAAATGGATTATATCAACCATGATCACAACTTAGCCAACTGTAACTATCCTAAGGAGATAAGGTATCCCAATTATTTCATGTTACACAACAATTGCTAACCGATGGTCATGTTGTGATTACAAATGGCATTAAGATAGAAATGATCACAGGAAGGAGAACCCTCTCAACCAAGGGAGAAATGATCCAGAACTAGAAGGGGCCAACAAGAATAAGCCTAAGAGCCAGCAGAGGCAACCCATGCAACGATTCCTCTTTAAGAGGAGCCCAAAGTGGAATCTATTCAATAGATTCCAGAAGAAGAAGTTCCAATAGAACAATGGCAGTGAGGGAAAGCATCAGGACCCATACCAAGGCTTAAATTCACACTAACCCAAGCCTACCTTGACACCATCAAGCCCTATGAGATCCAATGCTCAGTTCTCTAGGATTTGAACTTTGGACTATTTTTAGAGCAAGCTCTAGTAATGGTGAAAGTAAAATTGCAAACTTTTCCCATGTGGCCAGTCATCACTTCCAGTGAAGAGTGGTACATGGGAGAGACATATCTCTTCTAGAACAACAAAAGGCTAGGCTCCACAGTGAAGATCAAAGATATTCAAGTGTCCTACTTGGCTAAAGCTATTGCATGGGCAGTTGGGTTGCATGATACTGGGACACAACTAGTAGAGCTGTCAACACAAGCTGACCCTAAGGCCAAAAAGTAATGGACCCAACAGTGTTATGGGGTCAACCATAAGGATTTTAGCATGCTCACACTAGTGGAATGCATATACTTTAAGATAGTAGCCTATCACCTTAATCCAACAATGAGGCACAGCAAGATGATTGCCGTTTTTGCTTGAGCATCCATTGTTCTAAGTAGGATATTTCCTATAAACCTTCCATAATTAATATATTTAGAGATCAAAAGTGCTTTAAAGAAAATGAATATGGAAGGAAAACCCTACCTTTTCCATGCCTCATCCACAAACTTTGCAAAAGAACAGGGATCATCTATTATGCAAATGACAAGATCAAGCATGCTTCTTTGGCCTCGTGGTCTAAAATGATAAAGGACAACATACCTACCATGACTAAAGAAGAGGAGAAATAGCCACCACATCCACCACCTACTCAAGAAATAATTCTAGAGGCATGTGCAACTATTGAGTGCTTGTGAAAAATCTAAAAATAGCTCTTGCGTTAGTGGGAGCAACATGTAGAAACAGGTGGTGAAGATCCATTTATATATTGATCTATGATGAGTCACCTTAATAAGGTGGCTCGGAAAATTAGCCAAATGGAAAGAGGTGGATTGATATTCTCTGCCCAACGAATGTGGTTGCCCATGAGGTTGAATCCCAATGTCTAAGAGGTGATGGTGTCTTTATCCCAACACCATTTATTCCTAGATATCTCTAGGAATGCTACCTCCTTTTTGGTGCATTTGGAGGAAGGCAAGGGGGTAATAGTATTGGTGATGTAGCACCAAGGGCAAGAGACAGCCATTGAAGTAGTTACTAACTAAATAGCTAAAGTGCTCAATGCACTTGCGGCATCTGTACCAAACATATCTACACTTCAAGATGTGCAGATGCCTGTAAGCATGGTCAACAAAGAATTATGTAGCCCAACATGAAGAGCTATTGGATTGACTAGTGGGAATTGGGCAACTGATTCCAAAAATCTTCAATTTTCTAGATAACATTACTCAACTCAGTTGAAGCTGTTGAATGTAAAGGGCCAGTGCATCATCTTGGAGGGTCAACTTGAAGTGACCCAAGCACAAAACCAACACTTGGCCAGGCAAGTTGTTAAACTACATGCCCATTTTGCTGAACTTGCACTCCTCAACCTAGCAATAACCATAGATGAAGTTTTTCAATAGCTTCAAAAATGACTAAAATAAGCTAAGGAGGAAACAGTGACATTCATCTTTAACTAATCCATAGTAGAAGCAAAAACCTACTTAGTTCAAAAGCACTTGGTTCAAATGCACCAAGAAAATGAGTCACTAACTATAAAAAATCACTGCCTATGCAATGTTGATGTACAAAAACAATAAATGCAAGAATTCATTCATCAACAATAGGAGTAGCTCTCTAGGGTAAACATAGAATTGAGGAAATTAACCATGGAAAATTGTAATCTATCTATTGAGGAAGTCTGAGCCTTACACCAAAAATATGCCATCAAGATTGTCACCTAGAAAAATGAGGCTCTCAAATTTGAAAGAGTCAAAAATCACTATAGAGATTAAGTAGGCCTACATAAGGAAGTGAATGAGAAGCATATTCAAATGACTAAGGCAAAAGTAAATGAAGCCCTCGAACAACTCTAATAAGGAAGAGAACTGTGGCAACCTATCATTGATGGAATAAATGCCTATAACTAAGTGGAGATTTGCCTAAAGGAGTTACAAATTGAAGAAATGACAGAGTACATGAAATTGACCAATCTCCACTATCCAAACCTAGCGATGCTAACTACCGAATGACCATGGTCAGAACTTGAAAAGCAGATGGCTAGCTTGTACTTGTTGTATGAGGTTGATTTTAAGCACCATAAAGACACCAAGCAAAAGCTTGAGATAGCAAATGCTAAACTTGAAGTTCTCAAGACATGGTTCATAGATCAATGATCAACTATCAAGAACTTGGCCAAGAGAATGAATGATTACCAGGAGCTAAAAGATGTAGTCAAAGCATTCAACATCAAGTGCAAGCAATTTGCTACCTAGTTCATCAATGCCAAGGAGCTATTTCTAATGATTCCCTTTCCTTGGGATGTGCCCATTTTGATCCACATTGGCAAAGCTATGTGGATGATGCATGATCCCAGGAGTAAGGAAGAGAAAATGAAAGCATTGCCAGATGCTTTTCGTCTCCCATCAGAAGTTGCAGCAACAACAGGATATCCATAGCTACCTCAGCCATTGCACGTGTCAAAAGCTAGCTAAGGTCCTTTAGAGCCTTAGGAACCTCCACCACTTAGGACTGTTTGATCTTCCCAACCAACTTCATGCCATCAGAGGACATGCTATCCAATTTTGCAGAGTCATGTCATGGTGTTCAATTTTTTGTCTTGAACACGACAATTTTTGTAATGTGTGAATTTGTACACATGGGCACTCAATTTTTTCAAGTCAATTTGTTGAGTCTAAAGTCAGTTAATAATCCCATACCTTTCCAATTTTTGTAAAGAAACTCAAGGATGAGTTTTCATTCAATCATGGCAGTATGATGGATTGTGGTTGGCTACGTCGATGAGGCCTCGTCAATGCGACCCCATCGATGCATTTCATGCATCAACACAATCCCATCAACGTAGGGTCCATTTTCTACTTATAAATATTTACTCACTAGCCACATTTATGGCATCAAATTCATAGTAGTAGTAGAGCTCTTGCAGTTTTTCTGTTTGAAAGTTAGAATATTTTTCTGGAGTGTCTGCAACAAAAGTTATTGAGTGTACAAATCTTTATTAGAGCACTGTTGTACCTGAACCACACCAGTATGTACGGCAATAAAGACAAGCTTCATGATAAACCTTGCAGCATTCTAGATAGTTTAAATGTTTTATTCATACATTCATTATTTTTATTAAATACTCAATTAATTAAGCTAAATTAGAATTTAATCAATTAAGCTAAATAGATTAAATACATAAGTACAACCACTTTGAGTGTAAACACATATTCACTTGGTAATCCCAACAACATTATTACTTGATGTGCCCAGTAGTGTAGTGCTTGGTAACCTAGTAGTGGACACATACATTCAAGATGTGTATAGAAAGTGGGACTGGATACTTATGTTAGCACTAGTTAGAGATCAATGAATTAGTTAAATTAAATTAGTCATTAAATTACTTTATCTCTCTCTCTCTCTTCAAGCACCAAAGAACATAAAATGATAAAAATCATATACCTTAATTACATTTAACCATACCATGTGCCTCACAAGTGTAGTTAGGAAGACAATGAATGACCTTAGAGTAAGGTTCACTACCTAGGAGACTAGTGCACTAGAAATTATAAAGTTCGTGAACTTTGATCGAATTTCCTGTGAATACTTCATGATTTGTATGGTTGGGCATAGGGGTACCTCGCCACTCATCAACGAGCTACCATGGTGTTCTACTAGCATTGACGATGCCATCCATAAAGGAGACCTCTAGCACCCTCCGATGTTGACAATGACGATCACTCTTAGCATAAACCCTTACACAAGATCCACAGTTCCTAACAAGGACTATGTAAATCGCAGCAGGGGCCATGCTAGCCCTACATGGATCATTTAGACCCTTGCATAGGGCATGTGAGCCCCAACAAGGAGCACGTTGGCTCAGCAATAGCTACACTATCCCTGCATGGATGATGTTGGTGCCACACAGGCTACGTGAGCCCTCCGTAGGATGCATAGCCACATCGACCCTTTGAGGGTTGGAATAAAAAGGAATACGCCACCCTACGGCAGGATATGCCACTGTAGTCCTCTACCTCACCACCATAGTCCTCCACTTGGTTGCGAACATCACCCACTCTTCTTTGAATCCCACTGCTAGTGCACCACCACAACCGTTTCTACTGTCATCATTGTTTGCCACGAGATGGCAAATTCTTTATCAGCTAATGAAAAATATTAAATTGCTCATCAACTAATGGAAAATCCTAAATTCCTATCAACTGACACAAAATTCAAATTTCTATCATTGTGTCATTAGTTTAAATGAAAAATACATAAAAATAATTTTCAAAATTAGAATTTGGCACCTTGGTAGCAATAGGAATAAACATTCCATAATTAAGTGCATTTGTCATGAAGTAGAATTGGGGTGGGTAACCTCTCCTAAAGTCTCAAAACTCATGCAAGTTTTGAGATTTAAAATAGTCATAACTTTTGATTTTGAAGTCCATTTTCAACCAAACAAAAACAAATTCCAATAGATTTGAACCTCTCAAACCTAATGGAATGGTTATATTTAGCTTTCAAGTGATAGAAAAGTAGCTTTTAATCCATTATTTAAGGTTTCAAAGTAAATTAGGATTCTGTGGGTAGGTAGAAATCCATGATAGTTTTAACCTATTTTGGAATTAATTAACTATTTCAAGACCCATAAAAAGGGGTCATAGAGGCCAACGATTGCCAACATGCCTTACTTCTTCAATTTATTGATGTCTAGAACCCAAATAGTACATTACAGAGAGATGGAAACCTGTGTCAATGACCAAATGAATGTCCTTGAGACTTAAATTAATGAGATTAGGGGTATTTAAGAAGAGCTTCATTAGTCAAATCAAGGTTTTAGAACAAAGATGCAGAATATGTCAGAAGAAATTAGAAAATTATCTCAAAGTTTAGAGGATAAATGAGCACATGTGCAAAGAAAGATGGATTCCTTAGTGAACTTCATCAAGAAACTAACTAACCATCTCACTTAGCCTTCAAATCCTAGCCACGTTCCACCTAGGGATCAAGACCAAGATCAAAACCAACTTCCCCCTAGGGATCCACACTAAAACCAACCCCAACTTGCTAGATACTAGGATATCAACATCCCTTCATTAGGTCAAAGAATGAAAATCAAAGATGAGGAATATTGGAATTAGTAGAATGCACCATGAGAATCACTAACACAAGTTCATGCCAACAAGCTTATTTTATCATTATTATGGAGCCCTTAGATCCAATGCCAAGGCAAAAGATTGACTTGGTACAATGAAAAATTACTTTGATGTGTTGAATTTGTCAAGGTAAGAACATTTAGAAGTCATCTCCCTATATTTAAGAGGACTTGTGACAACATGGTGAAATGGACTGAGATCTCAAGGTTTGATTACAAATTGGCAAAACTATTATCAAGATTTTGAACAAAAATTTGTACCAAATTATTTTCTAAAAGACTGCAAAATGAGATTTTATTTCTTAAGATTGGGAAGGTAATTTGTAGAAGATTACTACAAGGAATTCTATGATCTCTCTCGATATGTAAGCCACTGAGATGAGGGGGAATTAGCTTCAAAGTTCATTGGTGGATTACATGCACAACTGCATCCCTAGACACAAGCACATAATCCTCAAATAGTTGATGAAGCCTATATAATTGCTAAGGATTATGAAGAATCAAATTAAGTACGAACTACCCTTCAACAAGCAACGATAGAAGAAACACCAACCAAAAGAGCTTCATCGGGGTTAGGATGTTTTGTTTGCGATGAAGATTATTTCAAACAAGACTATCCAAAATTTCAAACAAAGGTACAAAGGAAAAATCAAACCAAGGATCAAAAACCAAACCCAAACATGAACAAAGAAAAAATCCAAACACCATCATAGCCATGAAGAAGATTTCTGCATCAACTAAGCCAAGTTTGTGTAAATTTCAATTTGCTTTACTAATTTTTAAAGGTCAATTAAAGGTAAAAAATAAAATTTTTAATTAATAGTGACACCAATGATAACTTTATTTCTTTAAAGTTAATTAATTTATTGAAATTAAGTTTATCTTCCAAGAAAATTATTAAGATAGAACTTGTAGATGGAATGACCGTAAGCAAGCATACCAGGTATAGAGAAATTACCTTTACTTTGCAAGACATGCCTTTTGTTGATAAATTCTTTGAATTTGAACTATGTGATGTTAAATAAAATTTTAGGAATGTCTTTCCTATAGGAAATTGTATTACAACCCACTTTGAAACTTGTATTTTAAAAGTCCCAACCATTGATGGAGTCAACCTTCTAAGGGGGGTAGGAACAACAAAGAAAATCCACATGATAATAATTAAGCAAGCCAAAATATTAGTTAAAAAGGATATTAAGATGTTAGTTGTTGAAGTAACTCAACCTTAGAAATCTTCAAGTATAAAGATTCCGAAAGAACTTCAGGAACATAAAGATTCAATATTTGGTGAAACTAGAGAATTGCCTTCAAAAAGAATTGTTGAGCATGCTATTGGTATTTTTCTTAGAACACAATCTATTTCAAAAGCTCCTTATAGATTTTCCACTTCTCAGGTAAGAGAATTGAAAGTACAATTAGATCAATTATTGGAAGAAGGGAAAATTTGACCTAGCGTATTACCTTGAGGTGCATCAATCTTATTCATTAAAAAGAAAAATGGTATGTTAAGATTATGTATCAATTATAAGGCATTGAATAAAGTGATAATTAAAAACACTTATCCTTTGCCTAGAATCAATGATTTATTTGATCAACTTACAAGTGCATGTTCTTTTTCAAAGATTGATCTAAAATCAGGTTATCATCAAATAAGGATTAAGAAGAAAGATATTGAGAAAACTTCTATTAGAACCAAGTATGGATTATATGAATTTTTTGTGATGCCATTTGGATTAACTAATTCACCTGCAACATTCATGGCATTAATGAATAATATTTTTCATGAATATCTTGATCAAGAGAAGAACATGGTTTATAGTATTTATATACTG
Source organism: Gnetum montanum (assembly GCA_015680685.1). Taxonomy (NCBI): domain Eukaryota; kingdom Viridiplantae; phylum Streptophyta; class Gnetopsida; order Gnetales; family Gnetaceae; genus Gnetum; species Gnetum montanum. The sequence continues at coordinate 28,062 of MNCI01024091.1, read as the reverse complement.
GNATTCATGGCATTAATGAATAATATTTTTCATGAATATCTTGATCAGCTCATTATAGTATTTATGGATGATATACTGGTTTATTCTAAGTCAAGAGAAGAACATGTCAAACATATGAAAATTACTATGGAATTTCTTAAAGAGCATTATTTGAAAGCTAAATTAAGTAAATATGAACTCTTTAAATAAGAAGTTTTATACTTGGGCCATATAATTTCTAAGAAAAGATTACAAGTAGATCCAATAAAAGTTAGTGCAATTCGAGATTGACCTAAACTAAAAGATGCTATAGTGGTTTGTAATTTTCTAGGCTTAGTAGGTTTTTACCAATGTTTCATTAAAGATTATTCTACTTTAGTAGCCTCCTTAACTAACCTTTTATTTGGAAAACATATGTTTAAATTCAATGAAAAATGTAGGGAACCTTTCCTCAAATTAAAGATGCTACTTACAAAAACACCTATTCTGAGAATTCTAAATGAAGAATTACCATTTGAAGTATTCATGAATGCTTGTGCAATAGGAATCGATGTAATTTTGTCATAAGAAGATAAAGTGGTATGTTTAAACCAATGATTTAGAATTACTATCAACTGTTCATGCTTTGAAAGTTTGGAGACATTATCTTTGTGGAAAAAGTTTTGTATTAAAAATAGATCATAAAAGTTTAGAATATTTGCAAAGATAAGTTGTTTTAAATACTCGTCAACCACGATGGGTAGAATTATTGGTTGAATATGATTTTGAAATCAAATATATTCCCAGCAAAAAAATAATGTAGTCAATGCTCTTAGTTAAATGTGAAACTTAATGATAGGTGTGGTAACAACACCTATGAAAGAAGAAATTAAGGAACACATAAAAGAAGATCCTTATTTGAAGAATATTTTAACCAATATTTCTTCTAAGCCTCAAATCAACTTCCCTCTAATGGTTTATTAATGAAAGGACAAAGAGTATGTATACCAAAGGAAATTGGAGACTTAGGTTGTTGTGTGAAGCACATGAAGTACCATCTGCAGGACACCCAAGTTATATTAGAAATTATACAATGTTACACAAATCTTATTTTTTTCCTAGAATGAAGAATGATGTATCCTCATACATTAAAAATTGTCAAACATGCTAAAGAATTAAAGTCGAACAAAAGAAACCTAGTGGGTTATTACAACCTTTGGAAGTTCCAACCTAGAAATGGAAAGATGTTACCATGGATTTCATTGTGGGATTGCCAATAACCAAAAAGGAAAATGACTTAATCTTGGTAGTGGTAAATCATCTATGAAAGATGGTATATTTTATAAATTTGAAATCTACAAACATAGCCAAAGAAGTAGCCCAAAAATTTGTACGAGAAGTATTTTGATTGCATGAATGTCCAAAATCTATCACCTTGGATTGAGATCCCAAGTTCATATCCGAATTTTGGTAAAATTTCTTCAAAGAGCTTGGAACCTAGTTGAAATTTAGCATGACTTACCACCCAAAGACTGATAGACAAATTGAATGTGTGAATAGAATATTAGAAGATATTCTACAAAACTACATTGGGAGTAGACTGAAAACGTGGAAAACTTACTTACACCTGGCAGAATTCACCTATAACAATAATTATCAAGGTTTCATACATTAAACACCATTTGAAGTAGTATATGGACATAACTGTTGTACACCACTAACTTGGGAAGATCCAACTTTAACGGAATGGAAGGAAGCAGAAATGAAAATAATGAAAAACATTATCACAAGAGCTAAACAAAATTTACAAGCTACTCAACATAAATGTAAGGGATATGGAAATCAACATCGACTTATTAAGAATTCCAAGTGGGAGATCAAGTACTACTAAGAGTAAAACCTACCAAAAGTTCTCTTAAACATGGAAAATATACTAAATTGGCACCCAGATATTGTGGACCCTTTGAAATCTCTTAAAGAATAGGAAAAATGGCATATTAGTTAAATCTTCAAGCAACTTTAGAAATTCATCCAATTTTCCATGTAATTTTGCTAAAGAAATTTCATGCAAATGATGTGCCATATGTACTAGACTAGAATACTTTGCCATTGCAATCCAATGTCAGCTTTGAACTTAAACCCATTACCATTAAGAACCATCAAACCAAGAAGTTACAAAATAAAACTATCAATGACTTACTTGTTCAATGGTTGAATTGCGATAAATAGACTTGGGAAGACAAGGAGTTTATTCGTAACACTTACCCCCAACTCTTTAATCATCATGATATTGAATGAAAAATTGTATTTATTATTGATGTAATAAATTATAATTTTATAATTTTTGGTCTTTTGTTTGTATAGATGATAATGAGGATAATAAAAAAGTTGAAGTCGAGGAGCATAATGAAGAAGTAGTAACTAAGCAGCTAGATATAGAGGAAGCACTCAAGGATGAGCTGGATGCTTAAGGGGGGTAGACTATAACATCTTCTCCCTTGTTAAGGGTGGAAACATATTGTAAAAATGTAATTAACCTTCAAATGAAGGGGTTCCTCATTATGAGGAATTATGATTATTCATCTATTCCTCAAGAATGGGTTTGACCTATGCCATTTAAGGCTAGGTTTAGAGGTTGTGTCGACATGGAGTTGCTGAGCCTAGAAAGGCAAGTAATGGGAGTTGGGTGAAGCAAGAAATGAAGGGATTAATCATCCCTTTGGCTAGATAGCCTAATAGTGGTGGCAATTTTGGATTACCTCTAAGGCTTAAGTGGCATAGGAAGATAACCTAGAGGGCGTTACAGTATACCACTCTTATTAATAAAATGTTTCCTTATTCTTCTTTCCTAGTCTATATACTAGTCATTCATTTATCAAGTATTTTATGGTATTTCCATTGTATGCAATAAATTAAGCAACTAACAAACATGTTTTTATGAAATTCAAGAATGATATGTCACAATACATTTAAATATCTACCATGGTGATAGCATCTAGTACAGATGCTATGGAAGCCCTTAGTACTTCTCCAAATCTATCAACAACCAATTCACCAATTGTCTATTGGTGATTATGTAGAATGACTACGATTGTTGCATGTTTCTCTCCTCTAAAACCATAGAGAAGGCCATAGCATTACCTAAAATTTCTGGGAACTATTTAGTAAGCAAGGATACCATGACTTTCTTCATAGTGGGGTTGGTATGAATAGTAAACTAAACTCATCTAGAAGAGAATACACTACCTAAGTCATTAAATAACTAGTTAATAGTCCTAGCAATTCCATTCAAATCGCTCATGGTTAGATGATAGATTGGTGGTTTGCCATCACCAGATTCTTGTTATTATTGTTACTCCCTAAGTTACCTTAGGTATTCTACAATTCTAGAAATTTCACATATAGGTGGCAATGGTCATACTTTCTTCTAAAATTTAGTGAGTGCCTTGTCCTTTATTATTTCTTGCCATGATGCAACAAGAGCCCTACAAAGCGTGCCATATGCATAGCTAACTATTCCTCCTCTTTTTCACAATTTTCCAATTAGTCATGGAAAGGGAGTGTCTTCCTACCTTTGTCATTCTCCTTGAATCTCTCTTTTATTTTCAAGAAGATTAATTAAAAAAGGTTGTATAGGAATTTCTTACTTAGAGTAGTGCATGATCAAGTAGAGAAAGATGTTACCTTACTTGACCATACCATGGGATTCAAACGGGAGGCTACAATCTTAAAATAAATCCTCCCTACCTTGGTAATGGTATCATATTCCTAGTAGTTAACTCCATAGCAATAGTATTTCAATTTCTTTTTTAATTTGGAATTTTCTTGAGTAGACATCTCTGGAAGCTTTGCCCCAATATTGGATCATCCAAAGGCCTTTGCTATGATCTTAATTGAGTAAGAGATGGTAATGTCCTTTAACTTGATTATCAAATCTTCTTGGCAATTATTACAAAAGAGATGTCTCTTCTAGGTATCATTGTTTACTACTGAAAATGGTAGGGTCATAATGAAAAAACCTGTAACTAGGCTTGGGTTTCCTCTAGTGCAAACTTAAAGAATAGTCCAAAGTTTAGTTCTTGGAAAATCATATTGTGAATCTCCTTGCTATGGCTTTTCTCTAGGAATATCTCCATTAGAGTAATTTCTAGGTTCAGCCTAGGTCTAAGTGATTCATCTTTCTTAGACTATCTAGTTTCAGTGGTGGGAATCTATTAGATAGATTCTACCTTTGGTTTCTCTTACAGTGGAAGAGTGTGAGTTTCTTTAGTGACTTGTTTGGCTTGTTACTTCTATTGTTGTTGTTTTTGTCCTCACCCTTTCCTTGGATGCTTTACCCTTGGTTGTGATGGTCTACCTAATTGAGAACCTTGTTTAGAAGCTATTTGTAACCACATGGATAATTATGGATTAGTCATTATTGCATGGGCACAATTTTAGATATCCTTTGATCATTCATTTGTTATTTTAAATCTAAGAAATATCACTTTACACTCTTAAGTAGTTGTAGATTTCCAGGATTTGAAGTTCTAAGATAGTTAAGTCTTTTAATTTTAATTTTAATTAATTAGTTAATTTATTTTTATCATTCTTTATGCCTCAATTATGCTTTTACTACCTAAGTTAGTTAACCATGGGATGTTAAAATTTATTGAAAGATTGATATTCAATGCCCCCATGGTGTAGAGCTCAACGCCATGAGCTCACAGGATCAAAAATGAGTTGAATTAGATGTTCTCAGAGAAACTTATAATTGGTGGAAGGTTCTAGGCTTTTAAAACTATAAAAAATCCAAGTGCATTTGAAGGAAAATGATAGAAATTTAGCTGAGGGTTATGTGTTTTTGTAGGTTTTTTATCTTATGTTGATGAACATGCATGAACATATCTAACTGCATTGATAATGATGTGTTGACATGGATAACTAACAAAATTTTTCACTTAAAATATAAGGCTAAATTTGTGAATTTTGAAGTAATTCAAGGGTTGAATGAGAACTTAAAAGAAGGTCTAGGATCTTTCCAATAGAGGTTTACAAAGATATAAAAGATTGAATAATTAAAAAAAAAAGTTTTTTTCACCAAGGAAATTTATGAGAATATGACATAAAATTAAGGAAACATTCATCATTAAAATTATAGCTAAATATGACTTGGCACATGGAGTGGAGTAGGTTCACTCCAATGAAAAATCACCTTTAGTTATACTAAATCTAGGTATTATGAAAAGACAAATAATATGCTAGAAAACAAGAAAAGTAGTTATCTTTGATTATCAAGAAAAGATTACAATGAGGTTCTAAAATACCCACAAAGCATCCAAAAGCTCTCAAAACACTCAAATAATGCTTTAGAGCATGAGGCTCTATAACCACATAATGGGTGTTATCAATGCAAGATACAACCAAGAGAAAGTCTTTCCCACAACTTGGGACTCAAATCTCAATTCAAAAGACACAAGAGACACCAGGCTAATACTCAATCAATTGACCAAGAACTACATACACACCCATGCACTCTTCACATGTGCTCTCATGATGTCTCACTCACATTTCTTCTTTGTACAAGCATGAGCACATCAATATTTATTGGTAAGAACAAGGCAATATACCTAGGAAACCTTCCTCAAGAATAACTTTCAAAGATCCTACAGTGTTTTCATCATTTTCCATCTTCTTCCTATTATTTCCCAAATTAGAACGACTAATTCTTGAAGTTTCTCAGTTATAGGTCATCTCAAGCCTTCTCGAGTCGTCTCTTGCCATAATAAAACTTTGAGAAGAGACGTCTCCTCTTGGCTAAGATGTATCACCTAAGATGTCCCAATAGTTTGAGAGATGTCTTCTTCATGAATGAGATGTCCCACTTGAAATTTCCTAAGAGGTTGGGAAACATCTCTACTTTGGAGAGTTATCTCCACAAAATTTAAGACATCTCCTATGAAGACTTAACTCTTGGTAGAGACATCTCGTGCATGTTGTAGACGTCTTCTATGAAGTTCCAACTCTTAGACAAGACATCTTATTGGCCTCTAAGATGTCTCCATAGAGTCCAAAACCTGCAAGAACTATAGGTAAGGAAGAGGAAAAGGGGATTATAAGAGGTATCCCTACACTAGCTCTCCCTATCTTTAAAAAGTAAGCTCATGTGAACTAGGGAGTAGGGGTTGAAGTGATTCCCCACTCATAAATTTTGGTCTCATGGACCCATATAACATCATCAATGGATTGATCCTCCCAATAGATGAAGTACTCATGCATCTTCACTCCCAAAGTGCTTGAAGCATCCCTTCACTTAAGTATAATTTCCTTTCTCTTCATTTAAGGCTTGGACTACTCAATAGCCCCCTTGAACTTATCAATGCTACCTTGTATGTTCTCCTCATCAACTGGTCCATGATAGTGTACAAGATCTGAAATATTAAAGACAAAATACATATCAATATAATGTGGAAAATTAATTTCAAAAAAATTATCATTAATCTTGGTCTTAACTTTGAAAGGCCCCATTTTCTTAGCTTTTAGCTCAAAGAAGTTAACACCTCTCAATCTCTTCTTCTTTAAGTACACTCAAACTAAGTCACCAACAGTAAAATTTAGCTTTTTTTTGTTTTCATTCTGTTTGAGAACTCTATTCAATTGGCCTTCTCAAGATTTTATTTTACTTATGCATGAAGATCCCTCATCTGTTGCACAAAATTAGCACTCAATTAATCTTCACCATCAAAGCTCTTCAAGGTATCCACCATCTTCAAACAAAAACAATAGTTCACCTCAAATGGACTTTTATCAATAACAACATGAAAAGAATTATTGTATGAAAATTCAACATGACACAGCAAGTTTTCCCACCTATTAGGCTGTTCATCACATAAACATCTTAATATGTTCAACAAATATTTTTTTACCACCTCTATTTGGCCATTAGATTGTGAATGATATGCACTAGAGACATTTAAGTTTATCTCTAAAATTTTCCAAATGGATCTCCAAAAGTAACTAGTAAATTTGGATTCTTTGTTACCAATAGTATTCAAAGGAATTTCATGCAACTTCACAATATTCTTGAAAAAAAATTTGCAACATGAAAAGCATCATTTACCTTTTTACATGGAATGAAGTATGCCATCTTTGAGAACCTACCCACAACAACAAAAATTGCATCATTTTGATTTTTGGTTCTGGAATACCATTCACAAAATTTAGAGACACACTTTTCGATGAATCCTTAGGAATTAACAAAGGTATATAGTGTTCATTTACTTCTTTGTCTCCTTTAAATTTCTAAGTCAAACACTTCTTCATAAATTTTGAAACTTTAATTGCCATACTAGGCTAACAATAGTACCTACCAAAAAGTTTCAATGTTTTATCCCTACCCATGTAACCTACCATGTCACTACAATGCTTTTAAAATAAACTCTTTTTCCTAAAATCATAATTAGGAACACATACCTTTACATTCTTGAATAATAGTTCATCTTGAATATGATAGTTCCTTCATTAGTCTATATGTTGGTACATTTTGGCCATTTAATGGAGCAAGCTTTATGAGGTTGTGGTGCTTCAAGGAGAGCTATACATTTCAACAAAAATGGTACTCTAAGAGACTAGATGAAGCAACTTGTTTGTCTAGTTCCTATTCAAATATGTTGAACTGGTAATAATGGGATAAAGCCTCTCATGGATGAGCTCCAAATTTCTTCCCAAGCAACTTACTGGGATAACATATCCCTTTCAAATTTGTTGAGGTTTGGAATGTATGATTCCATTTTTAGTAAACGGGATGGCTATATTAAGGTCGTATCATCCATGGGAAGGCAAAGCAATGGAAAATCATATCTACTAAATCATCTCTATGGATCTCTTCTTGATGTAGTAGGGGGAAGATGCATTAATGAAGTCTGGCTAACGGTTCACATTGTTTCAAATTGTCTCTATGCTATACTAGATTTTGAAGGTTTAGGTAGTTCTGAGCAATCCAAGCCGAAAGATATGTTGCTCTCTATTTTAAATACAACCTTGAGTAACTTGATAATTTTTAACAAGAATGATTTCCATTTAGACAAGGAAACATAGACTCAATTCAATTGTTTCCAGGAAGCAGTGAGTTTGGTAAAGCATGATGAGAAGTTGTTGAAAGGTCTATTTTACGTAGCCATTAAAGATGTATATTCCTTGGACATGGAAGAACTAAAGGATAAATTCCACAAAAAGCTTCAATATATGAAAGAATTGATGCATTCAATTTCCCCATTTGAGCTATGCCATGAAGGTGTCCATGTTCATATGTAGAAAGAGAATGCCTTGCATTACTACGATGTCAAATGTCTAGCCTGCAACTACTTCTACAACCAGCCCATAAATCATGCATGTCTACACAAGATAGTGCATGACAACATGAGGAACATCTACTTCTCAACAGAGATGGAGGAAATCAACATTCAATAGGACACTTGACAACTATATCTCAGTAACTTCCTATGGTAGTTATAACTAAACCCCCATAATGTTTGTAACTAGCCTTGACCTCTCATGATGATTGTAACTACCATGAAGCCACTATGAAAATAGCTTCAAGGCTAGAATAAGAAGAGGGGAAAGAGAAAAATCAAGAAGAATTATTAAATATTACTTGTAAAGAATGGCTTGCTAATTACATCATCAATTCAGCTACTTTGTTTAAATCCTGTGAGTTCTTTTCTTCTCATTTTCTCTTAGTTTCTTAGTTAATGGTTTAGATAGTACTATGCTTGGCATTTAATTTTTGGACTTCTGATTACTCTTATAGCTCTATTTTCATGCAATTCTAAACTTCTATTTGGTTGCCATATAAGATCTTATGTTGTCTTTTGAAAAGCATCTTGGGCAATTTAATAGTAATGTCTTTATGAAATTACTTGTTGAGCTCAGAGGGTTTGGACAACTATTTAACTAGCCAAATAATAAGCTATGTTTTTTCATTTACAAAGCATTTTGGTAGTTTAATAAGAGTGTCTTTTACAAAATTTCTTGTTAAGCTCCAAGGGTTTGGATAATTTGTAACACTTTTAATTGAATTGAAATAGCTTTATTTAAAAGTGTTTCCTCATGTTTAATTTATCTTGCTTAAATGTTTAAGATTTTACAAAAATATGTTTTTCTTTCTTCTTTTCTTTTAAAATCAATTAAATCTCACTCTATTTCTATTTTTCTTATAGATATTTCTCTCTGAAGAAAACTAGGAGTAGATTTTTAAAGAATTTTGCTTAAGAATTTTTGTGAAATTTTATTGGTTTGAAGCAACATACTATAGGGACTATATAGACTAAGTGACTTGAAAAAATAAGAATCTTTAATGACTCATAGTATTCAAAAAAGTTGGCTAAATTTTTATTATAATGGCTAGTTACCATTTCATACATAAATCTACTTTCATACACAAACCTAATCATTTCAACATTTATAACAACAAATATACATTTATGCGTAGTTCGCTCTGTTACCACTGAGTGCAAGGAGCATCCATCATTAATCATCCATACACATCTTGGACCTTGTGTACTACTTCTGGGCTTACCAAGCATATATTACTTGAGCACTCCTAGATACGCTACTGGGTTATCAAGTAGTTACACTTCAATGTTCANAGCACTCCTAGATACGCTACTGGGTTATCAAGTAGTTACACTTCAATGTTCGTGATTTAGTCGTACTCATTCCTCATTTAACAACAGGAATAGTAAATGATGGTAAAGAAATATTAACTAAGGAAACAATAAATAACAACAATTGAACAATTAAAACTAAGTGAATGCTACAATGATGGAGTAATCTCGATCTTTATTGCCTATCATGTGTGTGTCCAAGTACATCACACTTGAATAAAGGTTCCGTACAATTACAAGCATCACACTGCAAGTATGCACTTGGTAAAATAGTCTAACTCCTACGAAGACAAACTACAAGAGCTTTACTACAACTACCAAAAAGATTGTCTAAATGCAATGGGTGCATGCATATTTATAGCAAAAAGTGAACTTTGCGTTGAGAAGGCCACATCAAGACATGGACAGATGCATCAATAGGGTCACGTTGATGTAGCCACATTGATGCGTCCATGTTGATGGGGCTTCGTCGATGTGGTCCAGTCGACGCTGTCCACTAGATGCTTCATTATACCCCCACAACTGAGTAACAACTTGTCCCCGAGTCAAACAAAATGAGAACAAGTGTAATTAATTACACAATGGATAGGTATGGGATTATTGACTACTAGGAATTTACTCATGTCGTAGTGTGGAATTAAACGAAAAAAAAATTGAGACATAGACATAGAGTGCAGAATGCAAAATTGTTGGAACTCATGTGGTTCTTGGCAATGGTGGCTCCTCCATGGGGCTCTTCTTCTTGTCTTGTGCTCCATGTTTCTGAGATTGATACTGTTGAAGAAGCACTTGATGTTTCTTCTCTTCTATCTAAGGATTATGAGCTATCCATGTTGATGTTCCAATGTTTGATGAAGTCAGCACTTCCCATGGACACGGCAGCTACAGGAATAGTTAATTGGCCTTGACATGCCATGCCACAAAGAGCCATTATTCCTCTTCATAGGCTTAGGCCCTAACCTCTCCACCTTTCACTTGGCTAGATCATGCAGTGACAGCAGTTCCCTGATGGATGCTGAATGATTGTGCCTCCTACCCCACATGTTTTGCATGAGGTCCTTGGCTTCTGCCTACCCCTAGGCATTTAGTTGCACCTTGAGAAGGTCCTCCTTGTTGTCCTCTTTTAGGGGCCATCTATAATCACACAAAGATCAATTGTTGGTAAGGTTATTAAAAGAAGTTCAATTATTTCATACCTTACTTATTACCTTTATTAAATGTTGAATTCTTTGCTTAGTATGATTTTAGAGTTAGAAAAAAAAATTTCAAGGAAGTTGCCCTAAAAGTTTAATGTCGGACCTGGTTTGTTTACGTGACACATTAAAGGACACGTAATGGTTTTGAGGAATGTTTGATAAAATGATGACGAAAAAAAGAATAGATTTGACAATGAAGTACTCAAAAGGTATAAAATGATGTGGTGGTGTGCAACAAGTACAAATTACAAAAGTCACGCAAGTGGGTCCTCCCCAAAGTAGGTTCCTACCTATAATGCCCTTGCGTAACCACACTTTAAAATCTCTGTAGGCACTAGAAGGATTAAATATAATCTACACCGATGCAACAAAACATATACATGTTGATACTACCGTGATGAGGTATGCATTCAATGCTACACAAGACACGAATCACAAATACATGAACAGTGAGATGAGGTGAATTGTAGAAGGGATTGCAGAGATTGGGACATGAGGTCACTGACCCAAGGCACAATGAATCCTAAGTGTAGGGCATCATTGATGTTTCATTAGCCTATCACTCCAAACTCAAGACCAAGTCCATTCCTTCGATCAGTGACATCGCATTGTTTCATCCCAATGATAGACAATAATGAGAGCATCATGATGGCAAGGCGTACGATCACTTGGCATTTCATACAAGGGAGGAGTAATTCTTGCTTTGTGGCACTTTTGTTTGTGTTGTTTTTTTTTTTGAAGTGCTTAATCCATAGAAGCCGCCTACCTTCAAGCATGGGTACATCTCTTTCCAATGGAACCCTCTAGAATAGCATTGGGTTTCTTTATTGAGTGCCTTTTTATTACTCTTACTCCCATTTTCCATTAGATCTATAAGGATCTTAGTACAACTAGGCTGCATGATAACTCCCATGGATGTCACCAAAGAGAATCCATAAGTTCCCTTAATGTCACACCCTGGTCATTCCTGCTTAGTCCATCCTTTTTCACTCTAGGTATAATGAACACAAGATTACTTTAAGTTTTAATGATTAAGAATATCATTGTTCCCAGGGTAGAACCTCTTATTAATAGAATGGATGGATGGATGTTGTGGGCTCGCTATTCAAATAATTAGTCACATGAGACTTGATAGCATAGAACAACACCTCAACCAACGAGTCACATGAGTATTTTATTTACCGATGAGATTACCCTCAAAAAGATAAAATAATAAATTGGAAATGAAAAAACTAGAAAACAAAAAATTGTAAAATCAAAGAAAAGGAAAATCATTTACTAATTCTACTTGTTAGAATGGAGGATATCCCCCATAACTAAACTTTTGAGCATGGCTAGAATTAATAAATAGAAAATGTGGATCAATGCATGTGAGAAATATTGGAGTATGGTCATATCCAAACCACAGGGTGTCTTTTGATGTGGTGGCTGGAATGTACCCAACTTGGGGTTCACACACTTGATTAAAGTTGGCATAGTGGGGCAAATTATAAGATGTGGTCATGTGATAAGGAGTTGACCCACTACGACACCCATGACCATAAGATGGTATGCAAGGATCGATATGTGTCCCTACATGGCTATATTCATTGGGCCCCATGGTTGTTGGAGTATTAAGTGGTGGCCCTGATAAGGTAACATGAGGCATTGGGTTCAAAGAGGAAGATGCACCATAGTGTTGGACTTGTGCTAAGTTGGCAGATGCAATGGTTTCTAAACTATGGTGTCCCTTTCTACGGTCATGTCTAAAGAAGGGACACCTTTGATGTTGTAAAGGGTTCCCACTGCTGGTGACAGTAGAGGCATAAGTAACATTCATGGGTTGATGCTGTGGTGCAAATCCTTTAGGCACAATTGGTGGTGATATAGAAGGAGGTGAAGGATGAGAACATTGAAATTTAGGAGAAGTGTAAGGTACCCAAGGTGGTGGTCCTGTTGGTGAGGATACGGGTTGATAGTATTGAGAAGAATAATAATAATGTGGTGAGATAGAGGATGTTAACCCAGTTGGGGAAATAGGAAGTTGAACTTGATAAGCACTTAGGTTCAAATGGTATGAAGGGTGTAACCAGTTTGGGGATGGCCTCCCCCACGATGGAGATTGTTGCCATTGTGATTGAACACAGTATTTCTACACAAACTCTAGATGTAACATTCTTTCCCAATGCTCATGTAAATGTGACAATATTGGGCATTGGTCCTTGGGGTGATTGTACATGCAAATGTGACATTCACACCTATGATTGGCAATTAAGTTCTTATTCTCTTCAACCCTTCTTTCCGATTGTCTAAAGTTATTTTGTCCTATTTCCTAGTTCATCATAACTCTATCTCCAATAATGTTGGCATATTCTCCACATTTTTCATGTATCCATTCCATCATCCTATTGATCTTTGCCTCAAATTCATCCAATGATTGTAGTACTGGCAAAGATGGTTCCACCTCCTTGTGGTGAGTTGATTTCTCTTCTTCATAATGATGGGCCCTTATTGATTTTTTAGCCTGTTGAGATTTTTTAGCATTCTCCCATTTAGTCCCTAGGGTTTTTTACCTACTTGATAAGCTCTTGGAATTGATGGGTTTGTAGCTCGTATAGTTGACCTTGGGCATACATCCCTAGGGTTTCCCTTATTTCATTATGGAGCCCATCCATGATGTGATACATTAGCCTTTCCTCGGAGAACCCATGGCCTGGGTAGTTGTTTAACAGTGCATAATATCTTTCTAAGGCCATGTCCAAGGATTCATATTGTGCTTATTTCCACTCTTGGATTTGTCTCCTCAAGGTTAACACTCTTGCATAAGTTTGATACTTTCGTTGAAGAGTTCTACCATTGTTGGCCAATGTCAGATTGATTTTGGTTTTAATGACCTATACCATACTTTTGCATGGCCAATGAGTGTCATAGGAAAGAGCTTAAGTTTTTGGCATCCATTATCAATGTTGTTCCATGCATAGGCATCATAGAAGGCTTGTAAATGTTGTTGTGGATCTAAATCATAGCCTCCTGAAAACTTAGGGAAGTTGTTTAAGTCAAGCCTAGGTAGATGGCTTTCCTTATGATGCTTGCTGAATATTCAAACAGCCTCTTGTATTTGAGTTGGGCTTGTAGTGGCCAATAGGGGTTCATCGTCACTAGTTATGTTATGCATTTGTGAGTTGGGACAATGTTGTTTGCGTTTATGCTCATAGGAGACCCCTACATCAGATTGGGTACTTCAAACTTCATCTTCATTATTATATAATTCATTGGTTCTCCAATGAATTGCCTTACTAGTTGTTGCATTATCATAGTCTTGTGAGAGAGACATGGTTGTAAATTTTTGTGTGATTTAATTGCAATTATTATTATTATATATATTTCTGAAAGATATATCATTAATACTTTGTTACAACGATCTTGTATGATGTAACTAATCTAAATAACTAGCACCATCCCCAACAATGATGCCAATGATAAGTGGCGAGGTACCCCTACACTCAACCATACGAATACAAGGGTTCATGCATGATCTAGTCGAACTTCATGGATGGGCTAGTTGTGGTATCTAGATTATTACACGTTGATCGCAGTTCACTGTCTTCCCACCTGGACTAGTATTTGCTTTTTCACGTATGGTTTAGTCCAAAGTGAGGTGCATGATGTGGACCCTAAACTAGTTCTACTCCTAGAAGCAATTGAAAATAACTTTTTTTTAGCTAAGAGGGAGTGGGACAAGAGAATCTAAGCTAGCCTACATGCAATGAGCATCCATCCTTAATCATCCGTACACATCTTGGACCTCGTGTACTACTTTTGGGCTTACCAAGCGTATATTACTTGAGCACTCCTAGATACGCTACTGGGTTACCAAGTAGTTACACTTCAATGTTCGTGACTAAGTTGTACTCATTCAACATTTAACAATAGGAATAGTAAATGATGGTAAAGAAATATTAACTAAGGAAACAATAAATAACAACAATTGAACAATTAAAACTAAGTGAATGCTACAATGATGGAGTAATCTCGATCTTTATTGACCATCATGTGCATGTCCAAGTACATCACACTTGAATAAAAGTTCCATACAATTACAAGCATCACACTGCGGGCATGCACTTAGGAAAATAGTCTAACTCCTATAGAAACAAACTGCAAGAGCTTCACTACAACTACTAAAAAGATTACCTAAATTCAATGGGTGCATGCATATTTATAGTGAAAAGTGCACTCTGTGTTGACAAGGCCACGTCAACGCATTGACAAATGCGTCGACGGGGTCACATTGATGTAGCCACGTTGACAAGGCTTCGTCGACATGGCCTAGTTGACACTGTCCACTGGATGCTTCATCAGCGCTAGAGGAAGGGCAAGAAAAATTTTCACCTAAATTCATAATTTAATAGCTTATTACATTCAAAAAGCTTGATAGTCCTAGCGTGCCAATAGTTCACTTTGACAGTAGAAGGAGAACTTGAAAGAAAATTAGTTATTTTGAGTTAATAACCAAACAAACTAGTAGTTTAGAAGATTCTAAAAGTCCTAAAGAATTTTCTAATTATAATACTAATTATTCATCAAAGAAAGAACAAAATTTTTTTTTTGAGTTTGCAACAAATAGTGGAGTAAAAACTAGAAGGACAAGAAGTTCACCTTTTCTATCTAGTTTATCAATCTTTAGGAGAAGATCGAAGAAATATAAGAGTTTAGCCATCAAGAGGAATCCTAATAAGATGACAAATCCACAACTAGTTAATCCTTGGCAAATATTTACACCATTAAGGTTCCAAAATTACAACGATATTCCTAAGGCAATTTACAAATCTTTGCCTAAACCATTTATTCCTAGAAAAGCTTGCTTGGTTAAAGAATACCTTCACTTATTTGAGTTAGCTTTAGCTCATGCAAATATTCAACATCAAAATCAAGCCTATAGGTTGTTCATATCAAATTTAAAGGATATGGCTCAAATTTGGTATTCAAACTTGCCAAGCAACAATATCACAAATTGGGATGATATGGAAAGCCTTTTCTTGACCTAGTTTTACAATCAATTAGATCAATAGTAACTATACTGTGGGCTAGTACAAGCTATGCAAAGAGTTAAAGAGTCAATTAGAGATTTCAACATTAAATTTCAATGAATTTGTGGGCTCTTTCAAAGATAGTATAGACCATCAAATGAAATGCTTAGAGACACTTATCTTAAGGCTATGAATCCCAATATTTCAATTTGGTTAAGGAGAACTGCAAACTTGCTAACACTGAATGACTACTTTAGTGAAGCTATACAATTAGAAAAATAGCTAAACTTGAATAATGAAGAAATTATAACAACTCAAAATGGAGAAGAGAAAATTATAATCCCTCTGCAAAATTTTGCCCAACTTAAAGGATTACTGGGGCCATCTCGTATTAAGACAAAGCAAGAGTTAGAAAGTAGAGAATCTTAAAAAGGATAGTTAATGAGAGACTTATCCCAAAAATTAGTGAAACTAGAAAAAGCTTTGGCAAAAGTTAAAATGAAGGAGGAAAAGAAAAATAGAAAACATAAACATCAGGACACTAAGTTAGCAGACAATGAGGATGATAGTGATCTTGCTATGTCCAACTTCCTTGATATCGAATCTGATAATGAGCTGTCTAGTGTTCATTACGCAAGTAAATCTTCTAACAATGGATCTAGTGATACCTCTTCTCTGTCAAGTTCTAAAGAGGATATATCACCAGATGAAGAGTGTCACAGCAATGAAGAAAATTGATATAATCTTCAATCAAAATAAAAATTAACCACTTCTATGCCTCCAAATGTCATTTCTAATCCATGTACTAAGAGGAAGGTTTTTGAACCAAATGGAAGAGAGAAAAATAAAAGTAAAGAAGATCAAGTAGAAAAAAGTACTAAAAATCCAACTTTTAATAAATGGATGAAGAAACCAGGCTTTTATGGAGATGGAGAATATAATCTAACTGAGGATCTTAAACATGTCAAGGTCAACATTAGTATTTATGAATTGTTACAAATAAGAGATCAACAAAGAAAAGCTTTGGATCTTATTAAAGCAAAAAGAAGAGTTGAAGATCCAAAGTTAAGCTATGTGTCTAATATTGATAAGACATCAAAAACTTGCTATGATTGTACTCTTGATAAAGAAGCTCCTTCTTTTCTTTTGATAATGAAGTTAAGGGATAAATATATTCATAATTGTTTGGTTGATTCTAGAGCTACATCTACTATCATGCCATTATCTATATGCAAAAAAACTTGGTTTGACCCCCAAACAATCCAATAAAAGGATTATTCAAGTGGACAAAAGTAGAGTGAAGATTGTGGGTCAACTACCTAATGTTCTATTAGAAATCGCTTCTCAACCCCGTATAAAAAGTAGAGTAACCATTTAAGCAATAGATATTCCATATTCATATAGTCTTTTGTTGAGTAGAAGTTGGAGTAAAAATTTCTCAAGTTACATATCAATAGATTATTCACATATGTGGCTACCTTGGAAAGGGGAACCAAATCAAATTGACAAGTATAATGAACCTTTGATGATTCAAAACATTACTTCAAATGGGAAAAACAAAGTTGTTGAAACAAGAGCCTTCGAATCCAAAATTTGCACACTCCAAAAAGTTTATAACTTGGAAAAAGAGAAATCTCAACATAAGATCGAGTAGGAGTTAGACTTTAATGGTTCTTGTAATTCTAAAGGTGTAGAAGTTGGAATAGTTTTAATAGATGATTCCCCAAAAATTTTAAAGGCAGTTCCTCTATCTTTCCCTTTCACTAACAAGGCCGAATATGAAGCTTTGAGTATGATGAGACGCGATTTGCACTAGGCCGCGATATCGC
>MNCI01024083.1:0-31297 GCA_015680685.1 Gnetum montanum | reverse complement strand
TTTTAGAAGAGAAAGAAGAACATAATTGTGAGTGAGGTTTCATGCCCATCTTGTTCTTTACTATTATCTTTAAAGCATGAAAACCAAAAAGGCTTTAGTATACCTTGATAGTGTTATTGACAATGTATGAGACGTGTTAAACCAAAATATGGCATAATGTCTCAAGAAATTCTAAAACAAAGTTTTTGAAGTAGCTATGAAGGAAATTACATCACAAGGAAAAAGTGAATGCAAAACAAAGGATAAGAGACCTTACCATGATCAAATTTCTTATCCTTGTGTTCCATTTTTCTAATCACAACATTAATAAGGGATGGAATCTAATCCTTGGATCTTGGTGTCATGGAGCATGCCTTGTACATCATAATAATCTTCTTTATGCTATTCCCCTTCTGATGAAGTGTCATTCAATCAATGTGTCGACTGGGCTGTGTATACGGGGCCACGTATACACGGCTGCGTCAACGTGGGCCCATCGACGTAGCCTCCCTGTGTCGACGTGGCCCCTGTTTATGCAGCTGCCTATCCCAACCTATAAATAAGAGGGCCTTCTAGCTCATTTAGGAACCTTTTGAGTAGTTGTAGTGAAGCTCTTATAGTTTGTTCTCGTAGGATATAGAATATTTTCCAAGTGCCCACAGAAGGTGTAAGAAAATTGATCGGCTCTTTATTTGAGCATTGATGTATCTAAGCCCATTGGCGTGACGACAATAAAGACGAACTATTCAAGAATTCCTTGCAGCATTTGGACTTAGTTATTTTATGCATTCAATAGTTTAATATGTTTATGCTTTATTAGTTACTTGTTAATTACTTAAGTTTTTGTTATTATGATTTTAGCCGCTATTGTTCATTTGTAGTTCTTAAAGGCCATAAGTTTGACCATCTCGAATGTAACTCAAACACTTGGTAAACCCAGTGATGCTTAACGTCTGGTAACCCAAAAGTGTTAGGAGAAGCTCAGGACGTGCTTGGAAGATGGGACCAGATACTTATGTTAGGAATAGTTAAGACTTAGATTAAGATAATCTTAGATTAATTAATATTCTAGCCTTACTTTCCAAGATAATTAGCCGCTGAAAAAGATAATTAAAAAGCTATAAAAATCATTAGCCTTAGTCTCACTTAACCATTGTCAACAGAAACTCACAAGTGAGATTTGGATGAAAACGACCATTCTAACCCAAGGTTTCACTATTTAGAGTTTGATGTATTTTAAGTGTTTACAGTCTGCGGATTTCAACCAAGTTGCACGTGAATGCTCGTGATTCGTATGGTTCGGCATAGGGGTACCTAGCCGCTCATCATTGGCACTGTTGCCATGGACTGTTAGTCTTACATGTGTCATCTAACTTTATTGGAATTATCATTCAAGTCAATGGAACAGACCCAGGATAGAAACATTTATGCATGCTAGGTGAATTTAAGTCAATAGTAAGGTGCACCAATTACATGAACCATTTAACGTCCAACATGTCTTCTCACAGGAGGGAGGTATTCGAACCACCGATGCCACAAGAATGTCAAGTGGTGTACAAACATCTCAATGAATATGTCCTTCATTTCACATTCATCCTACATTAGGATGAGCATCTGCAATGGTAGGACATGGAGGGTAGCATCATGCTACCACTCGACCGATCAGCTGCTACGATGCTATATCATAATCTGGGCAGATTGGGCATCCAGGATAGGGTGGCGGAGTATGTCATGGAGGACCATGACTACTGGGACTATCATCCCATGGAGGATCAATGGGTACGAGACCAGTAGCAGGTGGAGAGATATGAATAGTAGAAGGGAAAAATATTCAATAACCCCTTATTTTTGTAAGGGCTATAAGATGATGGGAATCCCATCTTTCATGATACCCATTCAACCAAACTTCCCCTGGGGTAGCAGATCCTCTAGTCAATCATTTAGAACAAACCTCTAAGTGACCACAATCCTCAAGGGGATGGTGGATCACATAGCAAGGCTGGATAGGATGATCGAGGCCACCATTAGGGTAGATGGGGAGATTGACACCAGAGCGGTGGTGATGGCTCTCCTTCTTCTCCGTCCTCTCCTTCTCCTACGCCTTCATCTAGCTCAGGCTCTAAGGGTAATGAGAGAAGGTAGGAGTAAAAGGATGGTGGTAAACAGGCTCGGAAGGGGCAACATGAGGAAGCATGTGACTAGTTGCGTGGTGTTCATGAGAATGAAAGGAGGGGTAGCCAGAATCATCATAGACATCATGGTCCCCAGCAGGACTAGGATTCAGACAAGCCATTGTTAGCTACTCGGAGCATGCTCCNAATGATTGGCAATGGCTGAAGCTATTCCCTCGCACACTCATCAAAAAAGCTAAAAGTTGGTATCAATCCTTGGAGCCAGAATTAATCAGAAGATGGAGTACGATGCTTGAAATTTGTAATGACAAATATCAAACATACTCTAGAGTGGAAAATCTAAGATGGCAAATCCAAGGCTGGAAACAAGGAAATCATGAAACCTTGGATGTCGCCATGAGTAGGTACTACTCATTGTTGCATCAGTGCCCTGGTCATGGTTACTCTCAGTGGGCATAGCTTCACCACATCATTGATGGGCTCCATTTTGAAACGTGAAAGACCCTTGGTGTGTACACCAAGGGATGGTTGTCAGAGCTAAGGGCCCATCAGTTGCAACACCTCATTGAACATGTGGCCAAGGAGGAAGGAGAACTTAGGAAAAAGAAGAGTGTAGAAGAATTCAACTGGGATCCTTCCCTCAAAAAAAGGGAGGTCCAATTTTGTGATGAGGAGGATGAATCACCACTGGAAGTAGTGGTGAATCGAAAGACTTTGCCATTGCAAAAGTTTGCATTTGAAATATCGGCAAAGGTGGATAAGATGTGGGACTCTTTGGACGAGAAATTCCAAAGTGTACTAAAAATTGCAAAAGAGTCTAGAGAACAGGGTAACGACTGTGATCAACGTAGCAAGAAGGGAGTTGAACGTGCCCAACATAAGGGTAAGGGAAAAGTTGCTGTAGCAGAGCAGGTTGGAGACTCTGACACCGAGGAGGATGATGAATGTGACATATGCCAATATGAACATTCTAAGGGATGTTGTCCTATGGTGTCACATCTTCAAGAGTCTAGGGTGTACACCTTGACCCTTGTTTGGTGCAACGGCAAATACCTCAAAGGTTTCCTTATCCACAAGGAAATTCTAGACGATTCCACTAGCAGCAGCAAGGATATTATCCAAGTGGAATGCCCCCTCAACCATATGAATACTTCCAATAGTGGTAGCAACCACAAGCGTGGGGGATGCCACCTCCAAGGTAGCAGTACCCTTACAAATAGCCAGATCCTTATGGGTACTATGTTCAGAAAGCAGTCTCTCCAAGAGACTCTTCCAGTCATGTGGCGTTTCCTAGTTATTACCACGTCCCTGAATATTTTTGACATCCATCTCCATCACCCAGGGGGAAAACCCACATCTTTTCTACCCTCCATCACCTTCTCTTGCCACTCCTCCACAACATCCCACTCAGTTGCCACCTACTCCATCAATGTAGGGAGAAATACCGCCACAGCCACAATAACGAAATGCTACAAGGGCTATTATCTTACAACCTGCACCTCGGCTGAGTGGACCGGAATCCAAGCCACAAAAATGTCCATTCTTCTGGCCTAGTAATATGAAAACACCCTCAGCTACGCTTGTGGCCAGTGCCTTCGAACCTACCAACGCCTCCACCATCATACCGCCCAAGTAGCCCTCTAGCCAGTTGCACTCCAACATCTAGACGATCATGCTCACATATGCCATAACCGACTGGATCAAAGTAGGTCATATTCCTGAAAAATTGACAGATCTAGGAAGCCCCCTCATCTATCTTTAGGTGGTAGGGAACGAGCCATGCAAAGCTCTTCTAGACTCGGGGTCAGGGATCAATTTGATCTCTCATGACATGTACAAGAACTGGAACTTGCCTTCGCTAAAGAAGAGAAACATCTAGCTCGAGTTAGTAGACCAGTCCATCACCGTTCCCTTAGGTTTGGTGGAGGACATTATGACCACCGTTTGTGGGTGGTCCTATCCTGCTGACTTCTTGGTCATCCGTGTATAGAACTACAAGGGGAACTTCTCAATCATCATGGGAAGAGCCTGGCTAAGCATGGTGGATGCACGAATAGGACTTCGAGATTTGTCCCTGGAAATTTCAAAGGAAAATCCTTTCAGGAAGATCGTGAAGAAGCGTGTTCCATGCATCGCGTACAATGACTCAGGGTGCAACTGTGTGCAATAGTTATGGTCTACTAAGTGAATATCCATTCAAGCATGTAGTTGGTGTATCGAGGAATCACCTGTTCAATAGTGCCTATACCCAGTAGCCACTAACCAAGAGGGTACCCAGTGGCTGACAGCTGACCCTACTAGTAGTGCATTGTGCATGGAACTGTCTAAGGGGCTAGTGCAAGCCTACATTGAAAGCATGGATGAACTGGATGAGGTTCATCAATAGGTCTCCACTGTTGATGACCAAGATGACTAGGGGATGCTACAAATCCCTGAGAGCTTCAAACAAGAGCCCCTAGAGCTAAATTCTTTACTAGCTCACTTGGAATATGCATTCTTGCAAAATGCGAGCTAGTAATTATCAATGCCGCCCTTGCTCCTGAACAGAAAAAGAGATTGCTGGAGATGGTAAAAAAATGGGTTGCTGCATTCTCATGGTCATATCTTGAGTTAACTAGAGTTGATCCCAAGGTCTGCCAACATCGAATCTATCTTGACCCTTCCATGAAGCCATGATGACAGCCACAAAGATGGTTGAATCCCAAACTGAAGCAGATCGTAAAAGATGAAATCGAACAATTGGTAAAGGTGGGATTCATCTATTCTATCGTCGATAGAGAATGGGTTAGCCCACTCGTTATTGTGCCCAAGAAAGGTGGCAAGTGGAGGGTCTGTATTGATTTTTGATTGCTTAATATGGTGACCTTCAAGTACCACTTCCCACTCCCATTTGTGGACTAGGTGTTGGACACCATCGAAGGACACCGTTACTATAGTTTTTTGGATGGTTATAGTGGTTATAACCAAATCCAAATAGCACTAGAGGACCAAGCTAAAATAATGTTCACAAGTCCATGGGGGACTTTTGCATATAAGAAGATGTCCTTTGGCCTGTGCAATGCACCTGCTACATTCCAATTCCTTATTCTAAGCATCTTCCAGCAACAAATTGGAAATGGTGTAGAAGTCTTCATGGATGACTTCTCCACCTATGGGGCCATGTTCAAGCAAGTGTTGGACCATTTGGAGTAGGTTCTAAAAAGGTGTGTAGACACCAATCTATGGCTTAATTGGAAAAAGAGCCATTTGATGGTCCAAGAGGGCATTGTGCTGGAGCATCGCATCTCACGAACAGGGATCAGTGTAGACCCTGAAAAGATTAGGGTCATCCAAGGAATCACCCACCAACTAAGTACCATCAAAGATGTTCTATCATTCCTTGGACACACTGGTTACTACCGATGTTTCATTGAACACTTCTCAAAGATCGCTAGATCATTGGTAGAACTTACAAAGAAGGATGCTCCATTCATCTAGACCAAGAAATGCAAGTCTGCATTCCAAGCACTGAAACAGAAACTCGTAGAAGATCTAGTTCTATGAGCACTTGATTGGTCCAAATCCTTTCACATTATGATGGATTCCTCCAACTATGCCTTGGAAGCCATGCTTACACAGTGTGACGATCAGAAACGTACATATTATATCCACTGTGTAAGCCATAGCATTTTGGGTGCTTAGCTGAACAATACCACCATTGAGAAGGAGTTGATGGCGGTGGTGTTCACCTTGGACAAATTCCAACACTATGTGCTTGGATATGAGGGTTTTTTGCACATGGACCATAGTGCTATTTTGTTCCTAACGAACAAACCAACGATGAGCCCTTGCATAATCCGATGGCTAGTGATTCTTCAAGAGTTTGATCTTACCATGGTAGATCAGAAGGGGATCGAGAATCTGGTTGCTGACCACCTGTCTCAGTTGTAATGGGATGACGCAGAAGAGGAGGAGCCCTTATCCAACCAGTTTCTAGATAAACTCCTCTTCATAGGCGTAGTTGATCCTCAAGCATCCAAGGAATCCCCTTGGTTCAACCGCATCCTCACCTATTACACAACCCAGGAGCTGCCTAAGGAGCAAAACCATCGGCAGAAACAATAGTTTTTCCATAAGGCCAAGCGTTTCATGGAAATCAATGGCCACCTTTACAAGGTGTGCATAGATGGCTTGGTTCGATGGTGTGTCCTTGATGATGATACATTGTGCATCCTCCAAGATGCTCACGAGGATCCTTGTGGAGGCCACTATGCTGGACGTCGAACGATCATTAAAATCCTGCTTGCAGGGTATTACTGGCCTACACTTTTTAGGAATGCCTAATGATTTGTCTGCTTCTACGAACAATGCTAGAAGGATGGTGGGATGATGACATGGTTGGAGGGACCTCAACAATGGATCTAGCCACTAGAACCCTTCGACATCTAGGGTATCGACTTCATGGGGCCCATCACCCCCTTGTCAAACGAAAAGACATACATCATCGTGGCTGTGGACTACTGTACAAAGTGGGCAGAAGTGGAAGCTGTCATCAACTATTCTTCCAACACCGCCATACGATTTTTCCAGCAACAAATCATTACCAGGTTTGGAGTGCCACGTGCACTCATTTCTAACAATGGGACTCACTTCATGGGTGTCACTTTTCGGAAACTCATGAAATGCTTAGGGGTAACACATAAATTTAGAACACCCTATCACCCCCAAGCCAACGAACAAGCTGGAGTTACCAATAGGGAGATCACCAAGATCCTTACCCGAACCATCAGCAAATACAGGAGGGATTGGAGTACCAAGCTTAATGATGCCCTATGGGCCTATCGCTCCACTTGGAAAATTCCTGTAGGGTACTCTCCCTATGAGTTAGTGTACAAAAAGTTGCCAACAATTCCAATCCAAGTATAACTTCAGACACTATCCATCGCCAGTGACCTCAGCCTTGACCTACTGCTAGCACAATGTGAATGACTAATCAATTTAAATGTGCTGGATGAGAACTGATTAGTGGCCTTGTTTTCAAATGAAATCCACAAGGCCTATAACAAGAGACAACACGATCTTAGGATTCAAAAGGTCACATTTAGATGTGGAGATAAGGTGTTGTATTAGAACCCCTCACATGTATCCCAACTGACCAAGTTTTAAACATTGTGGGAGGAACCTTATATTGTCTCTAAAACCTTCCCATCCGGGGCCTTGCTTATCCACAAACCTAGGGACCAAATAGAACATAGTTAGTCAACCGCCAATAATTAAAAAATTTTTGTGAACTCCACTCAACCAGTGCCACCGCCTCATCATCACCCAGTCGTCCTCGCTTCATCTTTTGTGTCTCCTCCTTTCCACCCAATCGTGGGGGAGACCATCATACTTGCTGATACATTTCACTACACCCCTCACCATTTTGTTCTTTTTTGTTTTACAATTTTTTTTGTTTTTCACCATTGTTTAATTTCTTCCCCGCGAAGTTCTTTTTGAGTTCCATTCTCCAATTTTCTCTTTTTCACACTCCATTACCTTCCTCATGTCCTCAGCCATGATCGAGCCTTTCATGCACTTCAATTGCTCCAATTTGGCTTTTCAAATTCATCGTTTCGAGTGTTTTATGGGTTGTTCAACACTGGTCAACAGGTGTATAGGACTGCATGTATGTGGCCCCATATATGCAGTTCCTGCGTATACGTGGCCACATATATGTGACCCTGTCGACGCAGCACCTAACCCCTATATATACACCCACTGTGCTTTGACATTTTCATCATTTGGAGTCCAAATAGAGGGGAGTTTTTGCCATTTTTTCTACTTAACCCTTCCCAATGCACCTACATTCCATCACATGTCTACATCAACTGATCCTTGCCATTTTCAACACTTGGATGTATGCTCTCAGTGATGGGGGGTGGTTGCTTTGTGTAATTAATTAATTAGTCAATTAATTGGTTAATTATGAAAAATTTGGCCCTAACCCATAAATTAACACTTTGGAAGACTTAATGGTGTGCCTATGCCAATACCATAACTTGGTCAAACTAAGAAGGTATATACAGACCATCTTAAGCTACTTATGTACAGTCTAACGGGAATTTATGTTTGATTGTAGATGGCACCCAAATCGAGGCACCCAAGGGATGAAGGACCATCACAACCAAGGGACAAGCATCCATGCATGGGAAGAGGACGAGGTGTGCAACTGCCAGAGCATGTGGAGGGCTCTCATGCAATTGGGCCCTTCCACGAAAGAACTGATGTGGAATCTGTTCATTAGATTCCCGAAGAGAAGATTCCCAATGAGTAATCACTTGGGGATGAGACTCTTGGGATAGCACCATGGCTTGAAGTCATCCTAACCCAAGCCTGCCTTGATGCTATCATGCCACGCGAGATGAAGCGAACGGTCCTTCAAGAGCTAAATTTTGAACCATTCCTTGAGAATGCACCAGAAGACGTGAGGCTCCAACTATAGAACTCTCTGATGTGGCCAATCATCACAACTAGTGGTGAATGGTACTTAGGAGAAACTTATCTCTTCTATACGAATCAGAAACCAGGGTCTAGAGTAAGAATCAAAGACATTTATGTCTATTACTCTTCAAAGGTGATAACGCAGGCTCTGGGGTTACCTGAAACTAGGGTAGATATGGTAGAAATTCCAAAGAAGGTTGATCCAGAGGTAAAGGCGGAATGGGCCAAACGGTGCTATGGGGTAGAGCATAAGGAATTCGACTTTCTAACCACGATGGAGAGAGTGTACTCAAAGATTGCGTCTTATCATTTGAACACAACGGTAAGACCTAGTAAAATCATAGCCTTCTCCGCTCGTGTGTGTGCTTCCTTGAGTGGGAAATTCCCCATGAGTCTTCCATAGCTACTATTTCTAGAGATTGAAAAAAGGTTCGCTGAGAACAAACGTGGAAGACAAGCTCTCCCCTTTCCCTGCCTAATCTGAAAGTTGTGCAAATGGGTAGGGATAGCATGATATTACAATGATGTAGTCTAGCGCACCCCAATTACCTCGTGGCAAGAGATGATGAAAGATAAAACTCCTACCACCACATAGATAGAGAAGGAACAAAAACCACCTCCACCACCTGCACAAACAATGTAGTCGAGCTCACAAACTACGATAGAATACATCCGCGAGATCTGGGAAATGCTCTTAAGCTAGCAAGAGCAATTCAGTAGGACTAGTGGAGGAGAAGACCCTTCAGTCTGTCACCCTACCATGATCCACCTAGAGCAAGTGGCTCAATGAGTTAGCTTGCTTAAAATGGTAGGGCTGATATTATCCATTGCCCGAGCACAAATTCCAACCAGAATAGATCCAAGCCTCTGAGATGTATCAACCTCAACCCAATAGTTATTCCCCAAAATCTCAGGGAATGCTACTACCTTCTCAGTACACTTGGAAGATGGTGAAGAGGTGATGGTCCTAGTGATGTAGCACCAGGGATAGGAAGTTGCAGCCGAGGTGGTTGCTGACACAATTGCTATGGCTCTCAATGCACTAGCAGCACATGTACCAAACATTCATGGACTATAAGATGTACAAGTGTCTACTAGAACTTCACATAGCGAGATTGATGCAACCCAATATGAAGAGTTGTTGGACCAACTGGTGGGAACCAGGCAACTACTTCTTTATGTCTTCAACCTTACTGACAATATTACTGCAACCCAGTCAGAGCTACTCTCGACAAGGGGCAAGAGCCTCATTTTGGATGGTTAACTTGAAGCTACTCAAGTCGCTTATCAATGCTTGGAACTTGAGGTAGCCCAATTAAGAGCCCATCTTGTTGATCCAGCCATCCTCAACCATGAAATCACCAAAGATGAATCTTTTCAATAGCTTCAAGTTAAACTTCAGGTTGTTGAGGATGTGCGAGAGATGGAAATCTTCGAAAAGTCCTCGGAAGATGGTCGAGCATATTACTTAGAAAAGGACTTGGTGGAGGTTCGCTAGGAGAACGTGTAGCTGACTGTGGAGGTTCATTGCCTATGCAATGTTGGTGTAGAGAATGAACACATGAAAAATTTCAACCACCAATAATAAGAGGAGCTAGCTAGGGTGAACACTGACATAAGAAGCTTGGCTGCTAAAAATCAAAATCTGTCAATGGAGGAGGTTCAGACATTGCGACAAAAGTCTGCAATTGAAATTTCTGCTTGGAAGAATGAGGCCCTAAAATTCAAAAAAGTCAAAAATCATTACAGGGACAAAGTGGGATTGTAGAAGGAGGTAAATGAGAAGCACATTCAAGTCACCAAAGCCAAGATGAACCAAGTACTCCAGTAGCTCTTAGAGAGAGGCATTGTATGGCAATCTATCTTTGATGGGTTAAACACCTACAACACAGCAAAAATCCACCTGAAGTAGCTGCAAATTGAGGAGATGACAGAATACATGGAGTTGACCAACCTTCAATATGCAAACTTGGCTATGCTCACAGTCGGGAGACCGTGGTCAGAATTGAAAAAAGTGGCCACCTCATATTCCCTATATGAGGGAGAGTTCCAAGTGCACAAGGCAAAAAAAAAGCTAGCAAGAGCAAACATGGAACTCGAGGTCCTCCACACAAGTTTTGAAGGACAACATACAGTTGCAGAGGACCTAGGCCGTAGAATGAATGACTACTAGTAGTTGCAGGCATCAATTCAAGCATTTGACATTGAACGTAAGCAGTTTGTAGCCTAGTTTGTCAACCTGAAAGAACTTCTTCTAGCACTACCATGCCCTTGGGAGGTTCCAATTCCAGCACACATTGGAGAAGCTGCTTGGATAGTGAACAATACCAGAAGAAAAGAAGAAAAAATGAGGGCTCTCTTGGAGGCTTTCTAGTTGCCTCCAGAAGTTACAGCTGCTGTGAGGCAACTGTCATCCCTGCTACCACCAGTGCATGGGCCATAGGTTGGAGAAGGTCTGTCAGAACCACCACCCCCATGGATGGTGTGATTGTCTCTAGAAATTTTGTGCATCATCCTACACAGCAAAGGCTCTAGGACCAACGAGGTGTTCAATTTTATCTCTAAATACCACCATTTTTGTAACTTGTCCTTCTTTGTAACTTGGGCACTTGGTCAATTTCATGTTGTGTCATGTGTGTGTCATGTATGTGTTTAAGTTATGTGTTTTGTAAATAAGAATCCATACCTTCCAAATTGTAAAGTAACTTGTGGACAAGTTTTTGCTTAGTCATGGGGGTATGATGAAGTGTCATTCAGTCAATGTGTCGACTAGGCTATGTATATGGGGCCACGTATACACGGCCGCGTCGATGTGGGCCCATCGACGTAGCCTCCCTGCGTCAACATGGCCCCGTTTATGCAGCTGCCTATCCCGGCCTATAAATAAGAGGGCCTTCTGGCTCATTTAGGAAACTTTTGAGTAGTTGTAACGAAGCTCTTACAGTTTGTGCCCACAGGATATATAATATTTTCCAAGTGCCCGCAGTAGGTGTAAGAAAAGTGATCAGCTCTTTATTCAAGCATTGATGTATCTGAGCCCATTGGCGTGACAACAATAAAGATGAACTATTCAAGCATTCCTTGCAGCATTTGGACTTAGTTATTTTATGCATTCAATAGTTTAATATGTTTATGCTTTATTAGTTACTTGTTAATTACTTAAGTTTTTGTTATTATGATTTTAGCCGCTATTTTTCATTTGTAGTTCTTAAAGGCCATAAGTTTGACCATCTCGAATGTAACTCAAACACTTGGTAAACCTAGTGATGCTTAACATCTGGTAACCCAGAAGTGTTAGGAGATGCTCAGGACATGCTTAGAAGATGGGACCAGATACTTATGTTAGGAATAGTTAAGACTTAGATTAAGATAATCTTAGATTAATTAATATTCTAGCCTTACTTTCCAAGATAATTAGCCGTTGAAAAAGATAATTAAAAAGCTATAAAAATCATTAGCCTTAGTCTCACTTAACCATCGTCAACAGAAACTCACAAGTAAGATTAGGATGAAAATGACCACTCTAACCTAAGGTTTCACTAGTTAGAGTCTGATGTATTTTAAGTGCTTACAGTCTGTGGATTTCGACCGAGTTGCATGTGAACGCTCGTGATTCGTATGGTTCGGCATAGGGGTACCTAGCCACTCATCACCTTCCTATCATGAAACTTAGTAGAATATGAATCAAATACCTCATGTAATACCCCATCAATATTGACCATATTCATCATAACTATATTAGACACCATAGGTCCAACAATGCCCAACATGACCCTTTGTGCCATTGAAGGAGAGAATTTTAAATTAGAAATAGTGGGAACATGTCAAGTTTCATAATGCAAGATACTTTTCTCATTTTCCATCATGATACACTATTGGATAGTGCCATAATAATCATGTTTCTTCCATGGTAAGGAATTTATCACCTCACAAATGAAGCATTTTTAGAAGAGAAAGAAGAACATAATTGTGAGTGAGGTTTCATGCTCATCTTGTTCTTTACTATTATCTTTAAAGAAACAAGATTGAGAAAAGTATGCTTACAAAGAACAAGTTCAAAAATTGGAATGCTATGGAGCATGTTAATCTCCTTCTTAATCATATGATGATGTTGATCAAAATGGAAGACTATCAGGTGCTGGCTTGAACTTAGTCATGTGTGAAGAATTCTTCACATAATGGCTTTAGTTATAGAGTATGGATTATTGACCTGGTATGTATCTTTGCATGCATATTATTTAAAACTAATTATATATCATTTTTTAATTTTCTTATTCTTTTGGTTTGGTGTGATTTTGTATGTATAATTTTTTAGCATGAAGATCTACCATTTTTGATTTGTTAAATCCTTAGTGTGATTTTTGGATGCATCCATTTTTTATATTAAAAATTTATCAATTTTTACTTTCACATTCGTTTGAGGATGTTTTGTATATACATGAGAAATTAATTAATGTACTCTATAAATGATTACTCAATAAGCCAATTGTGGATGGGTGAGTTACAAATGTAATGATGATATGAAAGTATTAAATGGATCCAAAATGAAGACTTAATTGATAGACCGTCTACTCAATAGAGTTCATCCATCTACCTTTTCTCTATCTATCACTTTTGAACCAAACTTAAATTCATTGGGGAGATAGAACTCACACTATAAGTTGTTAAAGCTACTACTACTAGAACTATTGATAGGTGTTGGATCCAAACCTTAGGATGTGAGCTCTGAAATCTTGAATGAGTGATTAGATGCTAGCAAGGAAAGGGTATGTAATCGAGGGTCCTTATGACCATTGTAATGGGTTTGAATGATGTGATTGAATTAAGGTGCATGTGCTTACAATTCCTAGTCATCTTAGTTAGAAGAGGTCTATGACATCCATGAACTTGTACATGGCATCTAGCAATGAATGGATTCTCATGATTATGCAAGTGAAAAAAGCCAAATGGTAATTTGATACTTTAATCATTCCCATAGTTCTTATCCACCATTTAGTAAATCCTATTCTTATGAAAAAATAAGAAAAAAATAAGAAAAAAAATATGACGAAAATAATAATAAGAAAAAAAAGGTAATGTTAAGAATGATATGATTCTAAGCTCTTTGATCCATGAAAATTAGTATTTTTACCATCATGTATCGATCCTATAATCACTCAAGCTAGATTGAGATGGATGGTTGAACCAATGCCCATACAAAGCATGCACGATATCAATTGATCATGTTTATCTCATGTTCAACCTATTTCTTGGATTACTTGATCCTTAATGTAATGGTCCAAGACAATCTCTTTTCTCAATCCTACCCATGGCTAGGAGACCTAGAATTCTCTCTCTTAGTGAACTTCATTAACATCAAATGTTTCTTCCACCCAATTCCTAAATCCATTTGTTCCTTAGAGTTAAGATCATAACCCTTGACCATAATCAAATAATGGAAATCCTAATTATTTGGTCATATCATTATACTATTTGGAATTAATATCGATTAGTGTAACCAAATGAATCAATGAGAGACTTTTAGTAAAGCTAAATTTGAGGAACCTACTATGTATACATACATATATAAAAGAAAAAAAATTGGAATGTTGACTTCTAAATGATATATGGCATGTTGCCTTGGTTTAGTTTCACCAATGGTTAGACCATGAAATAATCAAGGCTAGATGGAACTAGTAGCAATAGGTGTAACCTTACACTTAGAAAGGAGACTTGGAGATCTATCCCTACTATGTTGATGAGTATTTGTGAAGGGATGCAATAGTGGATTTCTCACAAAGTGTAGGATGTGCTCATAGGATTCCATGAGCTCATTGAATGGTTGGCTAGGGATTTTGTGATATTTCCCTCTAATCTTCTCTTTCTTATTCATGATTCAATCTTCATCTTTTCCATTCCATTTTTGTTCATTATTGTGTATGGTAGAAAGTTGGTTGGAAAAAGCAAAGGATGAGATTTGGCCATCCAAGAAGATGGACTCATGTTTAATGCTGATATATTACTAGTTGTTGGGAATCCATGGGTGTCCCATAAATGAGTGCAAGAAAAATAGGTGCTTGCTATGATTAGGGCCTCTACTTATGAATCCTTGGTATCTTAACATTATGAGTAAGTAAGCTCAAGATTATCCCATAGAGATGGAAAAGGTTGCATGACATAAGACACTTAATTAGTCTTCTAGTTATGTGAGTGTTGACTCTCCCATTTTAAATAATTGATGATAAAAATCCCTTCCTACCTTACCTTACTTATCTCTATTTGTTTGAACTTAGAGTATGCTATTTATCTACTATTTTTATAATCCCTCTATCCTAGTTCTTAGATTATGGGAATGAGTAGATTCAAAATTTTAATTTAAATCCCATGAGTTTGGATGCCATCCAAAATAAGTTTTCATGTTTTAATCTTCTTGCTCCTATTATCACTTATTTAGTTTGATCATTGGAATCTTGGAGAGATTGATATTTACCAAAGATTGGATTCTTGTAATTATCTTGTGTATTTTGTCTTCTCATTCTTTTCATTGGCATTATTTATGTGGTTCAAGCTAGGTATCTTGTAACTTAGTCATGGGGAAGAAACATTGATTTAGATATGTACTTTGTAATTTTGGTGGTTATTTAAATTATTTTCACATTTTTTCACTTAGTCATGCACACCTTGATTCTATAGTTGGAATTATGTTTCTCTCATGGCCCCAAGGGTTATACTTATCATTGTTCTTATTACCATTTTTCGTAGTGGTAGCATAATGCCTTGGGGATCTCACTTGAGTATTAGAATTTTCATAGCTCACCATGATTAGGTAATTGTGCTTAGCAATAGACTAACTTTGAAGGAAGAAAAAAGATATTAATCCTTGATCTATGATATAGCAAGAAAAGCATTGATCCAAGAAGAAGAGAAGAAATAACATCAATAATTAAATTGAATACCTATACTTGAGAGACATCCCTCAAGACAGAGATTAGGAGGCAAACAACCTAAGTATGTGCAAAATAAGATGTTTTGAATGAGTGCCAAAGAAGATAGCAAGAAATAATTTGAAGATGGATGATGTGGAAGAAGATTTAGATTTGAATGATTTGTAGCAATGATCTATCCATGATGTCATGGTAATGAACCTTGAGGCATAACTACAGAGATTTCACATATTTGTACCCTATTCTTCCAACCTTTTCCTATTACTAGTAGACATGTTAGGAGGATTTTCTCTTAAGAGACCATCTCTTGACACTTCTTAGTAAGATGGCTTATATATTGTAATATATTTGTAATTCCTCTACATTGACCTTGTGATGTGTCTAGTCCTTATTTTTGTATATTGGTTTTTGAAGCTATGAAACTAGCTTTACTTAGTCATGCGAGAATGATGAGGTATCTAGTGGCATTTTGTAAGTTGATTGTAAGCCCTAGACTTAAGAAGTATTTCATGCATCATATGCTATAGTTCTAGCATGTTTAGTTATGGTTTGTGTCTTCTAGGTATGCCTTCTGGTTTTTCATATCATACTTTTAGTTTGTGAGTACATCTCAATCTCTTTAGGATGTTTTTGATCTCATTTGGATACC
The DNA here is from genome assembly GCA_015680685.1 of Gnetum montanum. Lineage (NCBI taxonomy): Eukaryota > Viridiplantae > Streptophyta > Gnetopsida > Gnetales > Gnetaceae > Gnetum > Gnetum montanum. The sequence continues at coordinate 15,152 of MNCI01024083.1, read as the reverse complement.
TTAGGGCATGTTTGATTACTTCATTCTCCAAGTGTCAAATTAATAGAGTATATCTATTATATTTAAGAAATTATTAATTTAAATTAATTCTATGAAGGTTTACCTAGACAAATCTCTAGATTCATATTAGAAAAACTATTTCTTTTATTTTTTTAATTTATTTAAATTTTACTAATGGGGTTATAATTTTCTAAGATTCATGAATCCATAAATGCAACATCTCTACCAATTCAATGTCTTTACATTCATGCAATCAAACAAGTCCTTAAGGTCCTTTTGACATGTTCCATTGGTGATGAGAGGTGGAGTAATCCAACACCCAACCATACAAGTTACGAGTGTGCATGCGTAGCCCAATCGTAATCCATGGACAAGGTAATGTGATTATGCTAGTAATTGGTTTAAGTTTGCAATCATTGTCTTTCCATGTGAGCTAGTAAAATTTATGTGTATGTCTTAACTCACAATGAGGTGTATGATAATTGATGTTGTGTAGGCCATTTTACTCCTAGTAAACATGAGGTAAATAAAAGTGGTTTATAAGTTTAAGGGAAAATGGTAAATGAATTTAGTGTATCCTAGGAAATGGATATCTATTCCTGATTCTCCACACGTCTTAGACTTGTGTAATCATTACTAAGATTAGCAAGTACTTTACTACTAGGAAAACTAAGTGATAATACTACTGGGTTACCAAACAATCACACTTTACACTCAAAATTAGTTGTATCCATTTTTCTTAACAATAGTAAAAGTAACATTCATGGGAAAGTAAATAGTAACTAATAAAATAGTAATCAAGAGGCAAGGTGAAAATAGTAAACATTATTCTAGGTAAACAGTAAAGAAACTAAGTGGATGTTACAATGATGAAAAGTAATCTCAATCTTTATTTTCATTCACACTTGTGTCCAAGTACAAGAAGCTCAAATAAAAACTTCGTACAATCACTCAACATCACACTTTGGGTATACACTCTATTGCTAAGCTATGAAAATAAAGTACAAGAGTTTTGGTAAGGCTAGAATGAAATTGTTCTTCAAACTATGCACTTAAGTATTGTATTTATAGACCTACATATGTTTACAATATTGGATATTTGATGTCATATCATGGGCTTCCATATTAGATACAGAATGTTGTAGCTCTGATATTGGATGCTCGATATTGTAGCCATGGTAAATTGTGATTTTTCATACCCCCACGACTGATTGAAAACTTATCCTCAAGTTAAAAAAATGAGAATAGAGTTCCTTACAAAATTAGGAGGTAGATTTACATGACATTGACTACTATATACATGACTCTTGAATGTTGCAGTGGTGTTTACAAAAATGACACAAGATATGACATGATCATTTTAACAAAGAAAAAAAACTAGACAAAGCTTGATGTAGCCTTATGTAGTTCCTAGTGGTGGTCCCTTCTCCATTGGTTGCTTCCCCTTGTCATTAGGCTTCAAGAATTTGTAGTAATTTAGGAGTTCTTGAAGGTTTTCTTTTTCTGTTCTTGGGTTGTGTACCATTTATGCATGTTGTGCAATGTGTGATGGAGCAAGTACATCCCATGGGCACAAAAATTGTAGAAATAGCTAATTTTCCTTGACATAGTAGGCTAAAAACTACCTCTTCTCCTCTTTGAAGAATTTAGTGTTTTCATGTAGTTCATGGTAATTAGTTAACCTTCTTGCTAGGTTTTCTACTACAACTTTCTGCCCTTGGTAGCTAGCCTTCATTGCTGCTATTTCAGAGTTTAACACTTGAAGTTTATGTAAAGCATCTTTATGATTTGGAAACTCTTTCTTGTACATTGCATATGTGGCTAATACTTGCTATTTTAGCTCATTTCTAGGCCCTCCTACTATCAAGATGGCCAAGTTAGGATAATGAAGGTTAGCTAATCCCATGTACTCTTTCAAGTCCTTGATCTATAGGTCTTTATTTTAAACTTCTTTATGGTGGAAAAGGGTATAACTTTATAGGATGGGTTACCAGTTAGAATTTTGTGCTGAAATGGAGTTGATTTTGGCCTTTTCCATCTAGATTTCTTATTTGTTAATTTGCTTGTACATGCCCACCTGATCACCAAAGTGTTTCTTGAGCCTTTCGTGTTTCTTTACCTTGTTCTTCCATGTACTTATTTCAATGGTTGAATTTTGTTGGATAATGTGTATGTTCTTCATTGAGAGAATTTTATTTTCTCATTTGAGGTAGCTCATGTCTTGTTTGACCCTCACCAGTTGTTCCCTTAACTAGTGGATGCTTTCCTTCAGGATGTTTTTCTACTTTTTCATAGTAGTCATCCTCATATTATCAGTAGCAAGTTGTTTATTCTCTTCTTATATAGTAGTAAGTCCCTTAGCATGTGTATATGTTCATGGTTTTGCTACAAAGGCATTCCACACTACTTTCTCCTTCTCCATTTTCATTTATTTATTTTTCTCAATCAAGTGATTCATCTACTTAGTTCTAAACTTCTCTATCTTGTCAGGTGTAATGAATTGTGTAGGATCTCTATGTTCAGCTCTTAGGGCTTAGAGTCTATGGATTTTTGCTTCTACTTGCTCTATCCTAGTCTTGACCATGACCAATGACATCATTGGGGATGTCTAAAAGTGTTTTCATGACTTACCAAGTCTGTAATAATCTATCAAGCACATATTTATGGTCAGCAAGACTCATTGAGGTTTTGACTATAATTTGAGCATCTCTAGTTCTAGTTAGATTTGTTGGTAGTACACTAGGTACATTCAAAGATTCCCTAATATGATCAATGATCACCTCTGCTACTCCTACTACATCTTGGTGCTACATTACCATAACTATGGCTCCCTCTCTAACCTTTAGCACCACTTGGAATGATGCAACATTCCCAGAGATTTCTTGAGACCATTGGGCCTTTACTTCTAATTGTAGTGAGATGTATCCGCTTGCTAGATTTATTGAAACTATGGGCTAGATGGTACTTTTAGTGACTTTGTAAAGGTTGGCCCCTTCCTTCTTCCCCAATAGATGGTTTCTACAATTTTTTGTAGATGACTCATTGATGGTCTATAATCTTATGGCAGTGGTAATGGAACTTACTATTGTTTTTGTTCTTATTGTTGCTACTATTATTCTTGATGTTGTTACTACTCTTGTTATTATTGCTCTTCAACCTAATCATTCCCAGGTGATGCTGATTTGAGCAATTCAACATATGAAGGATTCTGGGATCTCTTGGGAATGTCATTAGTGTATCCAAAATTCTAGCTCACTTGCACAACTTCTGGATAAGGCAAGGAAATGGAAGTGTTGGCTTTCCTACCTTCCTTTCTTAAAACTACCTCTAAATTTCCATAAAGTAGAGTTGTGCAAGGTTGACATTGTATTTCTCCATTATGATCACACTTCCTCTAACTACATAAGTGAATATTTTATTAAGCCCTTTTGTCAAGAACAAGTGACAGGTGCCAATTTTAAAGTAGATTCTTTCTTCCAAAGTTAGCTCATTATAGCCCTTATCTTATTTGTCATATGCGAATTTCAACCATAGTTATTTGGTTTCTAGCTCTGATTGGGTGGATATATGTGCTACCCTTGCCCCTTCATTAAGTATGTTGAGCACTTCAACTATGACCTTGATTGAGAATAACACTCAGACTCCAATGTTAACTATGGTACCCTCTTCTTTGTTATGCCAAAATTGATAGGTTTACCCAAGGTACCATTCACCATTATGTAAAAGTGCAGGACATAGTAGTGACATTTGGAGTTGCATCTCTACTACTTCAGAAACATATTCCATGAATGGGCCAAAGTTCATTTCCACAATGACTATGGTTAGGATGGATCTCTCTTAAAAAGCTTGGAGGTAGTCAACATGAGGCATTGTCCTTAGACTTGTGGTTCTTCTACCTCTTCTTAGACCAACTACTTGGTAGTAGGAGTTTCGTGATGGATACTAAATGAGTGGGCTTCCTACTCCTCATGCTCTAATTCTTGTCCTCTAGTTCAACCTCTAACTTGGCCTCTTGGTCTCTTACTTGCACCTTGTGACGGTCCTTGTGCTCCTCTCTTTGGGATCATCGACAATCATTAAGAATTAAAAATTACTACGGTATTCTCATTTAATATTTATGATTCCATACCTTACTCATACCCTTAGTCACATTAAGTTCTTAGTTTATGATTACAGAGTTAGATAAAATTCCAAAAAGTCACCCCATAAGTGTTATTTTCTTTATGACTCCTCACAGTTATCTATTTTGTTCTTATTTTTGGCTCATTATGATTCGTTATGATTCCTTAAGAGCATTATTTAAGTGTTTTGGCTTCAGCATGATTAGTTCTTATTAAAAATTTTCAAGTTTCACTTCATACTTACCCTTAACATACCTTTTGGGTGTTAAACAATTGTGAAAATTTGGCTCAGAGAAAATTGTGAAAAATTGGCTTACATTTTCCTCACTTGCACGTCCCTCCATGACTAAGATGAGCACTTTGGGATCAAATAGGTTAAAAAATCACACAAATTGGAGTGGTAACGTGCAAGATATGCCTTGGGAAAGCTAGGAGGTTAGAGCTCAATTCAAACAAGAATAATTAAAAAACTCTCCCTTTGGTGCAACTAAAAAATGGTGAAAATTGTGCTAAGGATCTACCTATTAATACTTTTTGTATGACTTGATGTCAGGGACCTGAAATTAAGGATCTAATATCAGTGTAGACCCAATATTAGGGATCTAATATCAAAGTCTAAAAATGATTCGTTGATATGTTTGGAAGGCTTAAAGGTTACTTAGAGGGTTTGGATGATGGATAAATGCTTATTTTTCAAAACTTTATCATTGGATGTTCATAGAGAAGGAATCTTGGGCTATGAAAGTTCATAAGATTGATAAGAAGGGTATTGGATTCATGTAGTGAGAATGAATAGTTGAAATAATATGGGAAGTATTTATTGATGTTTGTTGATGCTGGAAGATTCAAGATGATGTGGAATCTCTTGGCAGGTATAAGATATAATAATTATACAAGTGGATCCTCCCCAAAGTAGGCTCCAACACTTAATGCCCTTGTATAAACATTCCTAAAAGTATCCTTAGGCACTTAAGGAGTTGAATGTAATGCATACATGTTTAGCAAAACACACATGTTAGTATCACCAAAATTGGAAAAATAACTCTATGTTACACAAAAATATAAGTTATGACTATTCTTAGAGTGAGATGAAATGGAATTATAAGGGATCACAAAATTTGAGACATGAGGTATCTTACCATAGGCATAATGAATTCTCATGTTGTATTAGTGGTTAAAGTAATCACTAACCTTTTTTTCCAAGATTCAAACCAAGTCTAGACCAAATTACAATGATATTGCATCGTATCATCTCTTGGAATTACAACTATAAGACTATCAATTTTGCAAGTGGTATTATCACTTGACATATTGTCCAAGGAAGGGGTTTTATTCATGGAACTTTGTTTTATTTTTAGATTCCTGAGAAGCCACCTACCTTTAGGCATGGGTAACATGTCTTTCCAGTGGATCCTCTAGAAATTTATTCTATGCTATTTTATTTTTATCTATGTCAACCTTTCAAGGAAACACTTATTTTACTCTTACTCCCATTTTTTTAGATCTACAAGGATATAATACAACCTTAGAAACATGATAGAATTCACAATAGTAATACAAAAGAATCCACAAATCCCCTTGATGTCACACCCTTTTCATTTCCACTTGGTTCTTCACTTTTTGATCTAGGCATAATGATCATAGGTTTATTCTTAGTTGTATGAAGGAAAATAATTTCATTATGGCCCTCATAATAACCTCTTATTAATGGAATGGATGGATGGATGATGTGGGCTCACTGTTCAAATAATCAGTCTCTTATGACTTAATAACATAGAGAAATCTTCACCTTATTAGACTACATCTTTCCTTTATTTAGTGTGTTTTATTACTAATCAAATTATTTACTAAGGATTTGAAAACAAAATATGAAAGAAATGGAAAAGAGAGCGAGTATTGTGAAAAAGTATAAATGATGAAAAATGTTAAAAAATGAAAAATGTCAAGAATTAAAAGACATGCCAAAGAATGTCAAAAGTTTAAGAAATGAAAAGCATCAAAGAATGAGAAAAAATTAAAGAATGTGAAAAATGAAAATAAAATGAAAAATTAAATAAGGTACCTATGGTTCTAAATTGACACCCCCATGACTATTATGAAGATTAGTTAAATGAAAGATAGAACAAGTGGAAGATTGGTGAATAGGTCAGGTAGACTCCTTGGAATATTCATAGTATGGCTTGTCTTATTAGATATTAACAAGGATATTCTTGTGTGGATAGGATGGGTGGAAAATGTGTAGGGCACTAGATGGATAAGTGGCTTGCACATTGTATGGTCCCTATGAAAGTGTCTGAAATTTAGCTTTTTTGAGGTAAATGACTAGGATTATAATAAAGGACCTTATCACTTGGTTGTATGGTTACATTCCTTAATCGTGAATTGTGCCTGAGTTTGGAGTAATGCTTATGGAATTCGCTACCCATAAGTGCTACTAGTCGATTCTCATATAAAATATTTAGGTTCATTAGATGTTCCTTTTGGGCTAAATGTAGATTAAGGTAAAGTTCACTAGTAGTAGCTAAAGTGTGAAGCTTTCCCTAGATTGGAAGCGTTGGCAACTTACCATAGACCAACTTGTATGGTGTGTACCCTATAGGTAGTTTCTAGGATGTCCTATAGGTCCATAGAGAATTATTTAATTTAGTACTCTAATCCTATCTAAACCTACTAACTATCATAGTGAGTATTCTAGTAATTGTATTATTAGTGACTTCGACTTAACCATTTAGCTAGGGATGATATGGTGTTGTTAGCTTATGGTTAACCTCAAGTTGTTGCATGAGTTTATTAAAGATAACATTGAGGAAATGAGTTTCATTTTCTGATATAAGTGTTCTTGGCACTCTAAATTTGTTCACCATGTGATTTGTTAAAAAAATTTGGCAGTTGTTTTTGTTATACAGTCATTTATTATTGTTGCCTCTGTCCACTTTGTGCAATAATCCACAATCACAATAATATATGCTTGTTTGTTTGACATCGATTGAATGGGCCCCCTAAAATCAATTTTCCATATATCAAAGAGTTCTAGTGGCTATATCTAGTGTTGTGGCTCTTCATATCTGGCTATAATTCCTCCATCTCTTTGGTAGAATTTACAAGATTGTGCAAAAATATGGGCATCTTTGTATAAAGTTGGCCAAAAGTTTCATGCCATTAGTAGTTTGAGTACCATTATGCACCTTGCATAGTGGCCACCACATGGGTCTTCATGGGCATCCATTAAAACTCTTTGTTGGTCACGATGTGGCACACACCATCTAATAAGCCCATCTATATAGATCTTGTACAAATTTCCATTAATTTCCATATATAATTTTCCTCTATGAAGGAATTACTCATGTTGTTTTCTACTCCATTCAACAAGAATCTCTTGTATTCTTAGATAAGTTAGGTACTCTATAGTTCATGCCATCCCCATTGAATCTATAGCCTTTATCATTTTGGTAAACAGATCCTCATTGGAAAATTGGTCTGATAAAGGTTCCACTTGATTGTCTGAATCTCATATCAACATTGATAGATGATTAGATACTACATTTGTTTTTCTTTTATTATTATTCATTTTGATGTCAAACTCTTGAAGAATCACAAGCCATCTTATCACTTTGGGACTAATTGTTATTTTGTTCCTAAGAAATTGGATGGCATTATGATTGGTTTGGACATAGATTTGGTAACCAAGCATGTAATTTCTGAACTTTTTAAGTGCATACACCACAACCATTAGCTCCCTTTTAGTTTTGGTGTAATTTAATTATGCTCTGGTGATGCTCCTACTAGCACAATGTATGTAGTATGGTCTTTTCTAATCATCAAGTTGGGTTAGTATTGCACCAAGTGCATAGTTAGAAGCATAGTCATGATATGAAAAGGTCTTGGCCAATCAAGAGCTTGGAGGATTGGTGTCTCAACTAATTTATGCTTTAGAGCTTCGAATGCCTTTTCACATGACTCAATCCACTTGAAGGATGCATCCTTCTTTGTGAGTTCTATAAGCAGTTTGGCTATCTTTGAAAAGTTTTCAATGAACCCTCTATAGTATCCCATATGGCCTAAAAAGGATCTTACAGCTTTCACTATCTATTGCTGCTGAATGATATTTTGGATGACTCTTATCTTTTTAGGATCTACCTTTATACTCTTTTGGGAGATTTTATGTCCTAGCACTATGCCTTCCTAAACCATGAGATGGCTCTTCTGCTAGTTGAGATTTAGATTAGTTTTAATGCATCTTTTAAGTACATGCTCCAACTAGTCTAATGCTTGTTTAAAATCTAGCCCATACATGGAAAAATCATCCATAAAGACTTCAATACCATTGCCTATCTACTTTCAAAAGATACTTAATAATAGTCTCTGGAAGGTGGTTGGTGCATTGCAAAGACCAAAGGACATTTGTCGTTAAGAAATTTTTTCCCATGGACTAGTGAACGTGGTCTTCTCTTGATCTTTGATGCAATGCAAATCTAATTGTATCCATTATACCCATCTACAAAATTGCAATACTCATGTCTTGTAATAGTGTCTAGGACCTAATTAACAAATGATAGAGGGAAGTGATCCTTGAATGTGGTGGAGTTCAACAAATAGAAATTAGTGTAGACACACCATTTTCCCTCCTTCTTTGGAACAATCACTAAAGGATTGATCCATTTACTATTTGCAATAGGATAGATGAATCTTGCCTTTAGAAATTTCTGCAATTCTTTCTTGACTATCTCCTTTACTTTAGGATTAATCATTCATTGAGGTTGGTGTTTTGGTTTGACTACAACATTGGTATAAATTTGGTGTTGACAAATTCATGGATTAGTTCTTTTGATCTCATCATAAGACCATGAAAATGTTGTAGGCCATCTATTAAGCACTTTTAGTAGTTTCCTTTTTTGTTCTTTGTCTAGATTGTCATTGATAATCACTAGCTTCTTGTTATGCAAAAAGGCATATTCTAATGTTGTCAATAAGGATTTCAATTCTAGCGATTTTGGTTCCATTGTTTCTAAGATCTCCAAGTGTCCATAGTTTGTTTCTTCTTCCTAATTGATTTGAGGGTGGAAGTGTCATTTTCTTAGCTATTCTAACTTATTAGTTTCTACAATGTAGGTGCTAATGATTTATTCTTCTAGTTTCATGTACTTGTTGAATTGAGTTTCTTCACTTGTAATCAACCATTGAGTGCACTCTTGTTGGGTGGCTACTACATACAGATAATTTTGCACAAAACTTGTTTCTATAGACTTATTGCATGCCTTGATCTCCTCTTAGTTGATAGCTTAGATTTTTTGCATGTAATTGCACTTATTATTGTTGTATGTGATACATAAAACTCTTTGTCCTTATATGATTCTAACTTCATCTTCCTTGGAAATTTCTAGGGACAAATCATGAATTCCAAGCTTAGCATCCATGTTGCCAGGCTAGGATTTTCCCATGATAATTGTAAATTTTCCCTTTTTTTTTCCATGTGAATGACTAGAAAATTAACAAAATAAGACCAACCACTGTTAATAGTAATCACATCATCCACATGTCTAATGAAATTGTGATTGACTAGTTTGCAAGCTCTAAGAGAATGTTACTTTTCTTTAGTGGTGGTGGATTCCAAGCCTGATACATGTCTTGAGATATTAGGTTTACTCCTAACCTAGAATCTAGTAGAGATTTGCATGATTTTTATCTTGCTATTTGGAGATAAACTAAGGAACTTTCTAGATCAGTTATCTTTTGTGGAAGGGCCTTTGCCTTAATCCAATGAGTTATTGAACTTGATAAAGGTGAAATCTTGCTATATTGAGAAGGTTCGATTTAGATGGGATGGAGGTAGATGTGTTTCCCATTTGTTGAGTCTTTTTTAGAGTCATTTTGAAGAATGATCATTTCCTAGGTTGAGACTCGTAAGTAGCCATTTCCTCATGCGTATTAACCACCATGTTAGCATTCTTTTCCTATGGTTTTGATGATAATTCTCTTTACATAATAGGAGGTGGCATTGGTGGTAGAAAATTTAGGTGTTGATTAGAATAACTAGTTGTTAGTGGATGCACATATGAGTTTAGATTAGTCCTTGGTGGTATTGATCTATGGTATTTTGTTGGATGGTACTATGGGGTCTGAATAGCTAAATTACTAGGAGATACTAGATGTTGGATGAAATATCCATATAGATTTGGCTATTTGTATGGATATTGTTGGTGAGGTGGTAGCATAGCCCATGATTGAGGCTATTTCCACTACTAATAATAGTGCTCCTATAGTTGTGGTGAAGCTCCACTAGGATAATACATTGGTTGGAGGTTCTATCAGTAGTCATCTTAACAATAAAGTAACCATTTGGGCATTTTTTTAAAAAAAATCTAGGATTGAGTGCATATGACCTTGTCTCTTATAGATGTGCCATGACTAGACAACATCCCTTGGGATGTTCATACTAACACATGATGCAACCTTCCTCATCTATGGAGATGGTGTTTGAGCATTGAAGTAACTTTACCTTTTCATCTAGACTTATTCTTCTTCCTCTTATCTTTGCTTTTTCTAAAGGCTTGCTCAGTTCTTTCCTCCACAATCTTTAATGTAGTTGCAAATTTCTCATCAACAAAATCCCACATTTTCTCTACTTTGATTGCTATGTCATTGACCAATTTTTGAATAGGTAAATTATTTTTCTAAATAACATCTTCTAAGGTTTCATCCTACTGCTTGTCACATATTTGCACATATCTTTTTTTGATTGATGGATCTATGTTATATTCCTTAGCTAACTCTCTTTTCTTGAGTTCCCCTTACTTCTTTACTACTTGATCAATTAAACACTGGATGTAATGGACTATCATTTTGATAATCTGCCTTGGGCATAAATGCCAAGAGTATTTTTGGTTTTACTCTGTAGCCCATCTATAATGTGCCTAAGCTATTCCTTTGGTGAAAACTCATGGCCTAGGCATTTGTGTAACAATGAATAGTATTTACTCATTGCTACATCAAAGCTCTCATGAATTCCTTGCTTCCATTCCTAAATCTATTTTCTTAAGTTGGACACTCGTGAATAAGTTTGATATTTATCGTTGAAGAGTTTGAGCATGGTACTTTAGCTTCTAATTGATTTAAGTTCCAATGACCTATACCAGCTCTCAACCTCCCTCCCAAGTATCTTGGGAAACAACTATAACTTTTGCTAATCACTTTTGATGTTTTGTAGGGTGTATGCATTGTGGAAATCTTGAAGGTAATGTTGTGGATCAACATTATAACAATATTCAAATCTTAGCATATTGTTCATGTCTAGCCATTTGATTCATTCCTAGTTGGGATGTGAATAGCTTTTTGGATGTTGATCATACTTTAAGTTGCCATGAAGGGTTCATCATCTCGATTAGGTTCATGCACTCTATTGTAGTAGTACCCTCTTCTCTACTCATCCCTTTCATGATTTCTATGATGCCTTTATCTACACTACTCATATTTTTCATCTTTTTAATCAAAATATCTTGAATAATGTTCATGGTGGTCATGGAAGTCATGAGCTCTCCTCTTTTCCCTATCATGGTCTTTGTACTTTTTCCTCCTTCTTTCAAATTCTTCTAATGATCGTGAGGATGCAGGTGAGGCAGTAGGAGAATAGTGATAGCTTGTCCTCCTATGATGACTTTGATGTTCATCTCTATGGGATTTAGCAGGAACTCTTGGCCTTGAGTCCTACCTATACCTTAAGTCTTTTGCCTCCTGCCTAAGCTTCTCTGCTAGTTTGGAGTGTGATTTATTTCTAATAGGTTCATCTAGTCAAATGATAGGCATTTGCAATTGGAACTCATGATTGTGATGGAGTTTTTTAGCAATGAAAGTATCTCTAGAAAGATCCTCCAACATAATAGTAGAATTGACCATTTTTCCTTTGTCTTGTTCATGTCTCACTTCCATGGCATGGTCCATCCTTAACTGCTCATCTATAGGTTCATATGGACGGGTCATGTATTTGATTTCATGATACCCTCTAATTTATTCACCTAAGTTCATCCCTGTGAGAGCAGTTTGGAGCATAATGGACACTAAATGTTTCAGTGGTAGAATAATGTTCCCTTGTAGATCTCTCCACTTGAGTTTCCCATCCTAATGAAAGATGAATATGAAGTCGGGATAGTAAGGATCATGATGAGCATATGAAATCCTTGTCTACATTGACATACTCAAGTCTTCTTCTTATTCAAATCTATCACTACTTCTCCTTGGTTCCCTGGTAGGTGATGTGGTGTTCTTGTTTGAAGCCATGTTAGATGTTTGTGATTAAAAATCATGATTGTGATGGAGTTTTTTAGCAATGAAAGTATCCCCATAAAGCTCATCCAAGACAACAGTAGAATTTATTATTTTCCCCTTTTTTGATGAGCGGTGAGGTATCCCTATGCTTAACCATGTGAATATGAGCATCCACGCATGATCCAGTTGAATTCCAAGGACTAAGTGCTTATGCATCTTTGTGGAACAAGAATGGGTTGATCAATCATTGTCTTCCCAAGCTTACTTGTATGTCACGATTGTATGGTTAAGTAAGCTTGAGGCATATGATTTTTATACCTTTTTGTGTTTTTATGTCCTACTGCTAATAAGGGAGGAGAGAGATAACCAAGTAACTAATTTAATTTGACTACTTATTAACAAGGCTCTAACTAATCCTAACACCAGTATCCATTCTCACTTGCCATACACATCCTAAACTAGTGCAACACTACTAAGATTACCAAATGCTAATCATTATTGGATTACCGAGTGTTACATGCATGCTCGAAGTGATCGTACTATGTGTGCTTACTTAGGAGATTTTTAGGATGAGAGAGAATCATTAATTAATTAAGGAAAGCATTAAGTAATAGTAATTAACATTCATTAATCTCTTTTGAATGCTGCACGGTTTATCATAAAGTTCATCTTTATTGTTGTACATAAGGTGTGCTTAGGTACACAATGCTTGAATAAATATTTATTCACTTTATGACTCCTACTATGGGCATGTAGAAATAATTCTAACTTTGAGAGGGAGAAAAGGTAAGAGTTTGGATAAGGGAATAAGACTAACTATCCAAACCAAGTTCGCTTGCCTATTATTTATAGGCAATGGGGTAGGCTGCAATATCACATATGTGATATCACATGGAAGGCCATGATATTGCGTATGTGATATCATGGACGCGATATTGTAGCTCATCATACCCCCATGACTGAATGAAAACTCATTCTCAAGTTCCTTACAAAATATTTGGAAGGTATGGGATTATTGATTGGATGAGAACTCACAGTGACAGGGAATAACAAACTCATAGTGCCTGGTGAATGGGTTGACAAACATATTACAACATTGGTGTTCACACTGTTTGTGGTGAACATTGTACATAGATGAAATCCAGACCTTCACTTGACAGCTTGAAGAGAAAGAGGAAGAAAAGAGAATGAGGTGTGTTGCTACCAATGCCAAGATTGTGCCCTCCATTGTTTATCCATAACCACACAACTAGACTTGTTCCCAGTGTAAACATTCCAACTCCATTCCATCCCAAGTGCTTCCTCCTATTCCCATCCATAGTTCATGTAATCTCCATCTACACACACAACATAGTCATGAATGAGCAAGGATAAGTAAGCCACAATGCAATTTATACCTTGCCTCGATATAAATCACATTGGATGGGTTATGGTTATGGCAGAAATTGGGTTAGAGGTTTATTACTAATAACTACCCGAGGTGTAGGGGTTAGGTAAGTAGTAGGATTGGGGAAATTGAAAAATTTGTGCTAGGGTCCCCATGACTAAGAGTGAACCTATGGTAGCAATAAGATGGAAAAATATAAGGAACAAGAAAGATGGAAAAAATAACAACAACAATGCTAATAAAGTGGATGTCAAATATGGGGATGAAATGAGACATGGTTGATTACAAATAATGTTTAAGGAAATTAACTTAACAATTGCACAAAAAAGGAATGCCAGTGGGTCCTCCCCAAAGTAGGCTCATGCCCTTTATGCCCTGACAAACCCACAAACCAAAGAGTCCATAGGCTTTAGGAATTTTATTTGGAAACAAAAGTTAAAAACTTACCTAGAAGAGTTTACCAAGGAAAAACAATGCATCAACCAAGATATGGACTAATCATAAAACTGACAATGAGGTGGAAAATGGAAAGAAAGATGGAGAGTAAAAATGGAATGGAATCCGAAGAGCAAGGTTGTATGAAGTTCCTCGTGTATTTTATGGTTAAGGTGACTGAGTAGAACTCATTCCAAATCTAGACTCAAACCAACCACATTCAATGACCTTACATCAATACACTTGGCCAAATTATCCCCTTGAAGCAACAATAATGCTTCCCCAAAGAGTCACCACCATCCCAAGGAGAGTGATATGAAGAAGCAGGAAATGAGAAAGGGCCTTAGTTGGAGGGAACCTTCAGGCATGGGTAACATGTTATACCAGTGCCATAACTAATGCTTGTAGCCCATAGTTCTTTATTATATATAAGGGTTGTGCTTTGAATTCCCACCTTTTTTCGTGAGAACCACACCATGTAAAGACTTAATTTTATTCACTTAGCTTCCTGATATTTGATCAATGGAAGAATGGAAAAAAACCCATGAAAAGCATCCAAGCACCCAAAAGAATAGCCAACACAAATACATTGAATACCCTTGAAGTCACACCCTTTTTAACCATTGAATCCTTCCTTGGTTTGAAGAATACCAATCCACCAATTCAATAATAAGTTTATTTAGAAAAAGGGATGGTACAATTCCAAAACCAAGGGAGACCATAGAGTTGAATGGATGAATGGGCAACGTGGACCCATTACCTATTTTATCAAAAGAACCATATCATAATATTAGCATCATAATTCAAAGGTAAAAACCAAACATCAGCAATCAATAGTACATAATTCAATCCACCATTAGGAGTAGTTATTGTATGATGAATGAAAGTAAATCAATCAAAAAAAGAAATAGTAAAAATGTGAATGGTGGTGTAAAACAAAAGATAAATAA
>MNCI01024081.1:241708-253924 GCA_015680685.1 Gnetum montanum | reverse complement strand
TGGAAATAGTATTTTAAATTCGGTGATGGCTCAAAATATGAGTCCAGATGTGAAGGCACCAATCTTGTAACTGCCAGCAACTAATTCCGGAATTATCTCACCCTGCCAAAAATTGTTACCAACTGCCATCACGGGAGAGGACTCTGCCACCGCGTTAGGAAAGGTCACCGTGTGTTCCGTAGGAATCTGCAACTATTGTAACCTTCACTTCTCACAAATGCTCTTTAGTTTTTGATGATTATAATAGAAATTTTGCAAGGTGTTTGATATCCTTGAGCAGATCAAATTGATCATCGCTTCGTATATTTTCACTACCTTCCGTACATAGCGTCCATCTGTGGCAACTGGTAAAATTTCTAACTTATGAAATTTTCATCCAACATTTAATACAGACCCTTCAAGCAACGTCCATCAGGGATTTTGAATCATTAGCTACTGTTACAGGCGGAAGCCCAAACTTGTTTATTGCGTGAAACAAGCGCCCGTTCTTCTGAAATCCGTCTTTCCAATGATCTTGAACAAGCCATAGGTGCCACCACCAAAATCAAAGATGAGCACGCTGCTCTCTGCCCTAGACTGGCCCGAGTTCTTCTTGCACAATCCGTACACGATTACTGCCAAAAACATGCTCAATATAGCTCAGTCGTGGAAAAGGGCCTCCATGCGCTCCATGAACTCGGGCTCGTTGTTCTCAGTCTTCGGTGAGCCGGCTGCAGCTACATCCGGCAACATCGATTCGTAGATCTAGCCGATGCGCGGGTGCGATTCCGAGTAGGTACCAGACGACGTATTTTTCGGTGATGCCCAAAACCTCAAAAACCACGGCATCCAGTTCTATAT
Organism: Gnetum montanum; assembly: GCA_015680685.1. Lineage (NCBI taxonomy): Eukaryota > Viridiplantae > Streptophyta > Gnetopsida > Gnetales > Gnetaceae > Gnetum > Gnetum montanum. Next base: position 253,084 of record MNCI01024081.1, on the reverse strand, counting down.
TTCAGAGTTTCTATATTTCAGCAATGTTTTCAATGGGCTTCTCAACTTGCGAAAATTTGGGTTCATCTGCAACAGAAAACTTCTCATCTTTCGTTAATTTAAATTTATCAAATGAAATTCAAAACCTGTTGGCAATCCATTTGTTAGATCTTCTGCATGCTTCCAACTCTTAACTGGACCATAAAGCTTAGGCATAGAACTTAAAAATCCATTATCCACGGTGGTGTCTATTTTTCCAATAGTAACAGGGAGTATGCTTTTTGCGGTAAATAATTCCATCCTTTGTTTGCTATTCCAATCTTCAAATAAAGGAATAATTTGGCATTTTTTTTCCAAGAAGGCCTCAACATCAAAATTATTTACCAGTGGATTACTTCTCCAAAAATACCCATTAACCCACAACACTAAAGCTGTAAATTTACAACCATAGATTGTTCCAATTTTAAATAAAATATTCCAACTGTTCCATGGAATGGCCAAATGTGCCAACAGTATTAAGTAGTGCTTTGAGTAATGTGCGCTTTGTGATACCAAAAGTAGTACACAAAGTCCAAGATGCATATGGATGATTAAGGATGGATGCTCATTGCACTTAGGCTAGCTTAGATTTTACTTCCTATTGCTTATTAGTTTACTCTAGTATTTCTCATTGTCTTTAGGAGTAGCATAGTATTAGAAATCACATCATACACCTCACTCTGGACTAAACCATACATGACAAAGCAAATACTAGTCCAGGTGGGAAGATAGGTGTAGCGACAGAAAACGTCGGCAGCTGGAAATACCGACCAAGATTCCGTGTATACAGTTTTAACCACGGATCCGCACGAGGGCTATGCTGGAAAAAGCGAATCCGCGGCGCCCTGAACGGTCTTGTCGATCAGACAGGGACTTACGGGTCAGTAAAATTATGAAGATTACAGATCCTTTCGTGCTGCGATTTGATTCGAGGGATCGTTAAACGGGAGGAAAACGACGTGGATGGATCGCTACGCTGATAACGTCAAACATGCCGAAGAGACGCTAATCAAGAGAGAAACGCGTGATTTTCAAAGATCTATGTTTCGATTTTTGAAAGAATGTATGTTACGTTACAATGGGAGAGACCCCCGATAACTTTATGTAAACATGAGCATAAAACAACAAGGAAACTGTCCAGACAGAAGTCCGATCTACCTCGTAGGCCAAAGCTGGGATGCAAGGATGGTCAAGCTCTGAGGTCTGCCGATCAATTGTTTCTGACCGGTGGAGTCTGCAAACTGGGCGAGACAATCTCACAATCCGTGTTCTGCTTCTTTGCTTCGAGCAGATTCTGCACAGGGCAGCGACCGCTAATGGAATGCTCTCTCTTGTTGCTAAGGCTCAAGCGCACTATGCTCTATTCTTGCTGAAGGATGATGTTGTTGGCAGTTGTTAAAAGGGTGCTCTTCGTTTCTCTGCTCAAGGTGATAAGTGCTTCCTTGCTCAGAAAATGCTCTTGCCCTTTTGATTTTCCGCCACTCAAAGTGATAAATGCTCTGGTGCTCAGAAAAAAAAATGTCTCTGCTTCTCTGATTTGCCAACCCCTGTATCTTTGTCAACTGAGGTATTTATAGGCCGCGACGCTTCGTGGAAAAGGCGCAACCCTGATGACGTGGGTCCCGCATATTTCGGGTCCTGTTGGCATGACCATTTTAAGTCAGACTGTGACTACGCACAACACGCTCGTTTGCGTGTTGTGCGTGTGAAGAGCAGGTACACGCTGAGCGTGGTTCAATTGCTTTCAGGCTGTATTACACTCATTCGCGTTGTATTGCGTGTATGAGCGTAATCCGGTGTAAAAAACAATAGGCTCAAAATTGTTTTACGCTCACTACGCAACTGCGCGTAACAAAGCGTAAATAATGTGCAACTTACGCTCACTACGCAGCTGCGCGTGATGAAGTGTAAATAATGCCTAGCTTTAATGATGACATACGCAATGGTACGCACAGCCGCGTAACGAGTGTAAAGATAAGTTATTCATGCGCCGCGAGAAAAAGTGTCGAACTGTTGTGCTTCTCTGGACTCTGCCTTCGACTATTTTGGAGCTTATTACACTCATTACGCTGCCATGCGTGATAAAGCGTAAACTTGTCCTTGAACAAAACTGATGCGCGCTCTCGCTTGAATTGCGAATCTTTGCCTGAGGCCGACTCATAATTTTTACGGTGTTTCAATGGCCCCTCTTTGTTGACGGTTGGAGGGCTTACCCGAAAGACGTCGACAAAGAATGCGAAACACCGAATTGGCAAAAGCAAGAACAGCGTTCATCCATGGCTACTCAAGTGTTGCCCTGTCAACATGGAAGAGCAAAACTGGCAGGTATGGGAGATAGAGGGATATAGCTGGAAACAAGTTCGGGGAAAATTCAAAATGAGTTATGATGGTAGGGGTATGAAATACGCTGTCAACAGGAATGCTTTCAGACGAGCGTAGCATGTCAGCCTGAGGTTTCTCTATCACGAGTTGTAGCAGGAATGCGTGCAAAAGGAGCATTGTGTATCACTTTCTGCGATGTCTCTACTAGCGTGAGTGCGGCAAATGAATACTTGCGTATGTAGGTTTTGCGTACGGGAACCGGGTGGTGGGGATGAAGGAAACAAGATTTAAGGGTAGGATTGTGCGAGGTACAGGCGTGCAGAGCTAAGTGGTCGGGCAAACCTGAGCAGCCATTTCAACACACTGTTGTACTTCACCGCTCAGATGGACGCACCTTTGGACGACATTCTCTAAGGCAAGTGACCAGCAACCACAAAAGAAAACAAAGGACACCATTGCTCATGAACAAGAGGCGAGGTTCTTGAAACAAACGCCTTTTGATGTGAGACAGAGCGAATGGGCTGTAAAGAAGGAGCCGGAGCACGCGAGTGGAGCCACCAATCCTGACGATTGGCTCTGCATATCTTCGCCAAAAGGCATCAGACACAGTGCAGCTAACTGGTTGCACAAGGAATCGGCCAGATGAATCTGCGAAGCCGGCGTCCGATAGCGATGATTGGCGGAGATTCTCGATGCCGTTGCCGACGAGGATTTCGTCAGGGCTCCGACTGGTGAGGCTAAACTCTCAGAGGTACTACCACTGCGGCGGGTGTGATAGCGGCATCTCCAAGGGATCAGTAAGATGCCTCTTAGCTTATCCGAGAAATCAGTAGGATGCCGGTGGGGTGGCGACACTGGGACTATTTCAGTATCCCACCCCGTCTGCTATGCAGCTGTACAAAAATGATCACGCTCGCTTGAACATGGTAGCGATCTGTACATCCCAGTTTTAAGTCCCGGTAGACTGCCGTTACTGGTTTTAAGTCTCAGCAGACCATGGTCCCAATTTAAAGTCGGGGCAGACCGAAAGGTGCTAGTTTTACGTCGTAGCGAACGGTGGTATGTCTGATTTATGGTCTCAGCAGACCGTGCTGTGGGTGTCAGTTTCGCGTCATGACCCAGGGACAAATCTGCACTAGTTTTACGTCTCGGCAGACGGCTACTTACCTGTGCCAGTTTAGCGTCGTGGCGGACGCGTGCAAAAGATGCCAGTTTTTCGTCTTGGCGGACCTGTACAACATTGTCAGTTTTACGTCGTAGCGGACGGTTACCACCTACCAGTTTAGCATCGTGGCGGACGCATGCAAGGCATGCCAGTTTTACGTCGTGGCGAACGATCAGTGCCCGTTTTACGTCGTAGCGGATGTCTGGTGCCAATTTTACGTTGTGGCGGACGATCAATGCCAGTTTTACGTCATAGCGGACGAGTACTACCATACCTGCTGTCGACATCGTAGATGCTACTAGATGAAATACCGCTTCAAGTATACATGGTTCACAGGATTCGGTAGTTCATTGCCGTTGGTGTCCGCTAGTCTGAAAGCTCCGTTGCTATATGCGTCGACCACCGAGAAGGGCCCTTCCCAATTCGCCGAGAATTTGCCTGCCGACTCACTCACGGCTTTGAGGACCAGGTCTCCTTTCTTGATCGGACGCTGCTGAAGATTGTGATGATGCTTTTGCCTCTGTTTATCTTGATATTTCTCAATCGCATCAAGAGCCTGTATCCGCTTATCCTCTACCGAATCTAAATCCATTATCAGAGCCTCGGTGTGTTGAGCCTCATTTATAATGGTGGAGAGGACCATTCTCAGAGAAGGAATTTGCACTTCGAGAGGTAGCACTGCTTCAGATCTGTAAACCAGGCTATAGGGCGTACTACCTGTAGCTGTCCTACATGTAGTACGGTACGCCCATAGCACATAGAGGATTTTATCATGCCACCGTCTCTTGTTACTATCGAGCATTTTCTTGAGCAGATTGATTACTATCTTGTTTGATGCTTCAGCTTGACCATTCGCCTGCGGGTAATAGGGGGAGGAAAAAGACTGTCTAATGCTTAGGTTATCACAGAAGGATTTGGTTTCCGCGCTACTAAACTGTGGCCCATTGTCGGTCACAATAGTCATCGGGAGACCAAATCTGGTTACTATGTTGTCCAAGATAAAATGGCAAACCTGTTGGGATGTGATTTTCCGCAGGGGGACAGCTTCTACCCACTTCGTAAAGTACTCAGTAGCGGTAATAATGAAGCTATGCCCTGCAGAAGATTTTGGCGTGATGGGTCCTATGATGTCCAGTCCCCATCGTTGAAATGGCCATGTTATCTGCGTTGTATGCAGTTCTGTGGGTGACACGTGGATGAGGTTTGCATGTCGTTGCCACATGTCACAAGTTTTAACCTTTGTCAGGAAGTTTTTTCCATGCGTGGCCAGTAGTATCCTAAGCGACGGATTTTTAGGGCCATAGCCCGTGGCGCTACGTGGCCACCGCACAGTCCCTCGTGAACTTCGCCGACTATGTGTTGCGCTTGATCTTTGTCAACGCAGGTAAGCAACACGCCATCAAAGGAGCATCTACAAAGAGTGCTGTCTCCGATGATGACGTATTGCCTAGCCCGCTTACGGATTGCGTCCTTCTATGCGCGTGTTAATGCAGATGGTAGCTCACCCTATAAAAGATAAGTTTTGATATTATCGTACCACTCAGGCGTGCTTTCCTCCAGCAGAGCGGAGATTTGCGCCGCCTGAATGATAGGATCTGCGCAGTCTGTAATTAATGCAGGGTAGGTGTTAAACAGGTGTGAAGACACGTGTAAAGCCAGGGTGGCCAGTGCGTCGGCCAGCGTGTTGTCAGTCCGTGGGATGTGTTGGGCGTCGAAGGTCGTAAATTGCTTCAGAAGATCTTTAGCCCGATCGCAGTAAGGCTGCAAATGTACAGCTTTGCAGGCGTAGACTCCAGTGATTTGATTTATGACAAGCATCGAATCGCCCCTAACCGCCAGGTGTTGAACATTGAGTTCACCGGCAGTTAGTAATCCCCTGAGGAGCCCCTCGTACTCGGTTACATTGTTCGTACAAGGGAAGGTCAAGCGATAAGCGTGTAGACACACATCCTTAGGCAATAGCGTAAGAACAGTGGCAGCACTGCCGCCTTTAGCAGTGGAAGCTCCGTCGAAATATAACGTAGCTTCGAGGCCTGTCGAGACAGGGCTTAGGCTATGTACATGTTCGTCCGGGAACTCTGGTTCTATGGTTGCTTGATTGTTAATCGGTGAAGTTATTAACTGGTCAGCTATCGCTTGGCCTTTCGTGGATGATTGGCCAATATAGTGCAAATTGAATTCTGCCGTGATAGCCTTCCAGCGAGCTATTTTACTACTCTCGTATAAGCTATGCGTAATGGCTCTAAGAATGTTGTTTTTACAGATGACGTTAACTTGACTACGAAAAAGATAATGCCTACATTTCTTAAGTGTAAGAACTAATGCTAAGCAATTACGCTCGACGTCGTTGTATCTTGTTTCGTACGCACATAGAGCGTGACTTAAGTAGTAGATGGGCACTTCCGACCCATCATCCCTTTTTTGACAAAGTAACGCTGCTATTGCTACATCCAAAGTAGCAAGGTAAATGTAGAATGGTAAGTCCCTTTGTGGCGGGAACACCGTTGGTAGATGTTGCAGTTCTTGTTTTAAACTATCAAACGCATGCTGGCAATCGTCGGTCCATTCGAAATTAATCCCCTTCTTCAGCAAGTGTTGCATAGGGTGTAACTTGTCGGTTAACCTCGAAATGAATCGGCGTATAAACTGTAAGCCTCCCTGCAACCCGCGTAATTGCTTGAGGTCTGTGGGAGGTGTTAACCCGACAATGGCTTTGACCTTATCAGGATCAACTCGTATGCCGGTTTCCGATACCACAAACCCCAGCATGCGTCTGATTTTGACTCCGAATACGTACTTCTTTGGGTTAAGCCGGAGCTCGTATGTGGAACATCTTTTAAAGACTAACTCCAGGTCCTCTGAATGATCTTCCAACTTCAAAGACTTCACAGCTATGTCGTCTACGTAATCATTCAGCCTTCCTAGGAGGTAATCGCTGAAGATGTATGTCATGGCCCGTTGGTACGTTGCTCCGGCGTTCTTCAGACCAAAAGGCATCATGGTGTAGCAAAAAGTGCCCAAGGGTGTCATGAACGTCGTGGTCAACTGGTGTTCTGGGTTAATATGAATCTGGTTGTAGCCTAAAAAGCCATCCATGAAGGACAGAAGCGCATGCCCAGCTGTTGTATCCACTAGCTGGTCGATACTCGGCAGCGGGAAGTTATCCTTGATTGTTGTCTTGTTCAAATCCCGGAAGTCTATGCATATGCGTATACTCCCGGTCTTCTTCGGCACGACCACAATGTTAGATACCCAGTCTGAGTAATCGACCGCGTGGATGAAACCAACCTGGTATAGCTTGGTGATTTCATCACGCACCGCTAGTGCGATCTCTGGTTTGATTTTGCGTGCCTTTTGCCTAACCGCTTTAATCTGTGGGTCTAGGATAATGTTATGCTGGATTAACCTAGGATCTAACCCAGGCATATCCTCGTATGACCATGCAAAGACAGTAATGTTGTCTTGCAGGACCCGTTTTATAGCGTTGTGCATTTTTTCATCTAACAAAGAACTGAATTTGAGCGTTTTAGTCTCACCCTTATGCGTAACGATAGAGACCTCACTGAGGGGGTCCTCGGTTATGTCTCCATCCTCCAGGTCTAGCGTGCGCGTTGACTGTTCTGGCTATTCTGGGGATGTCTCCGATGCAGCTATGGTTACGCTTTCTAAACGGAGGTTAACATGCGTGGAGTCAAACTATCTAATTAACTTCCCGTATGGGCCTGTCAAAGTTAAGGGTGCTGAAACTGTGGCGTCCATTCTCCGTCTGTCCTACAAAACCGACGAGTGCGTAAATGGTTAGGAGACAAGTGACGTGATGTCGCCGAACGTGGAAGGCTAACTAAATTTTGAATATTATAGACAAGCTGTAATCAATGTAACCCGATTACGAGGCGATAAGATGTGGTAGTTTAACGTCATTTCGGACAGTGGCACGTGCGATATCGGCTGCATTAATATCTTGATTTTCGGGGTTCGTTTTAGGAAAGTCCCGCTGAAATCGGATATCAAGGCGGTGATCTTCGCATATAAGCAAGTGGTTTTTCAATGAGAACAGGCTGCTGGCTATCGAGAATTCAAATTCGTAACTGTCGCTGAGAAAAGGAAGAGCAGAGAGTTAGGGTGTGTAATCTCGCGAAAATTTGCAAGTGTTAAGCTGTGAAAGAATTCTGAAGCTGTCGCAATGGCACCGAAGATTAAGAAGAAGAACACAAAACTGGCCAAAATCGACGAAATGCAAGCAACTCTGGACCGTGTTTCGCAGGCATTGATCGATGTTCGTGACCCCACGTCGTTGAACCGGTTAGTCATTCCTTGCATGCTTACGTTCATTTCTATGGCTGCTTTTCGTGGTATATTTTCGTTTGCGTGCATGTTGATTTCGAGTTATGGACCTCGGGCTAATGCGAGGGTTTGAAAGGGTTGCGTTTACCGCCGTTGTCAGGGACGAACCTTGCGTTATTGCAAGGGTTTGGGCGATTTCGGCCTAGGTGCGTTTTATGAGTTTTCTGTGTTAGTCGTGCAAATGCAAATGTAGGTGTTAATATACGCTTTGGCTTTTCTATACAGCGTTGCGCTGAAGCCCATCCTGATTGTGCTAGACCTCATTGGGGTTTTATGCTGGGTGAACCCCATCGTCCCCAATGTACCTCCTCCTCACACACGAGTGCAAGGGAAGGCCATCTGGTTCTGAAAGGGGGAGCTGGAGTTTCTGCAATTTTTACTGCGCAACTTCAACATCATTGTCTGGTCTAATGTGACTGGTGATGTTGCGGGTGCCATTTTAGAGCACCTGTTGGCGGGGTCTGCGCAGGGGATTCTGGCTTACTTGACAGACGGGGCCATCAACACGGGCCATCCCGAGGACCAAGTGCTCAGAGCCCAAGGTCTGAGGAACTTACACTGGATCTGGGACATGGCCCGTTTCAGCTGTTATCATGCGTATAACACGCTGTTCATGGCTCGCCATGTGTCAACGTACTTCCAGAACCCACAAGGCACGGTGTACTACGCGGGCGGGTAAGCGAATTTTATTGGTGTCTACTTTTCTATTTTTTTTTCTGCGTGCAATGTAGGAGAAGTCTATGTGCAAAATGTAAAATAAGCCTACGCTGTATGGTACAGGTTTTTTATACATGACAACAGGTTAATTGGTGATGGCGATGCGTTGGCCTGGGCTGAAACGGCAATAATGGCATTTACCGCGACCAACAACGTGTGTGCCGGTGTTATCGGGCAAATTGGCCATGAGATGCGTGAGTATCACACCCGCTACGAGCGCCCTTTTAAGAATTTTCAGGAACTCGGGTGGCTGCACGATGACTGGACCTCAGATTCACCCCTTACAGTTGAGGATGTGCAGAGGGACCTGCCACGATTCCCTTTGCCCTTCGGACCTGGTAAGGCCGTTGCGTGTTCTAATGTTATGCGTGTAGTTGTGAGTCATGGACATTATGTAATAGTGTTTCTATTTGACTTGCATTTTATGCCTTTCAGTCAGGGAATCCCGGGAGATTACCCTTACGATTTCCGGCCACGAGGCGAGGGATGTTCTCTTTCGTTACGGCAATATTAAGGAGGCACAACGTTGGCTCGGCCACTCGGCGACCCCAGTTGCAGTGACTGCCAAGATCGAGGCAGTAGGGCTGATGCACCTGTTTTTGGCTGTGACCCCTAATGTCCCCACCAGCGAAATGATAACCTTGGTCAACTCCTTCAGCGAGAAGGCGGATCGTTTTTGCATGCACGTGCATAACGTGCACGTAAACTTCGATATTGACACTCAACTCTTCTCGGACCTGTTTGGCATCCCCTCGAACGGCCTTCCCGTAAAGGCGAAGACCAAGAGGAGCCCTAGAGTCGAGGAGTTTCTGAAGGAGTGGGTGAGGATCCCTAAAGAGACCAAGGGGTTTCCTTGTGAGAAATTCGAGATGGGGACTGCCAAGACACTTTATCCCCTTTTTCGGGCCCGGACCTTCCCCAAAACCCTCTCGCAAGCGAAGTTCTTTTCGGTAGAACAGACCCGTATTATGCGAGAGGTCCTGGAAGAGGGAACCAAGTTCAATTGGGCAAGCCATCTTGCCAAGGGACTGCGCAGTGAAATGGTCAAGCTTCGCAAGAAGCTCGAGTCCTGCTTCAATGTGCATTACGCCTTTTTCATAGCTTGCCTCCGGCGGTTTGCTGAGTTTCTCGTCGTTCAGAGGGATGGGGTCTGGGCATAGCAAGACCGAGACCAGCTATCCAAACCTTGGATAGCCCACATTTTCAGCACTACCCATGGGCAGGATCCGCCGAAAGGGATCGGGGAGTCGTTGTCTGTAACAACTAAAGGCTTAACGGTGCCCCAAGTGCGAGGTCTCGACAGCGTAGGCGGCATAATGCCTACCTACACCAGCGACGCCTCGCAGCGGAAACGCCTGGCGGAGGAAATCGTGGAACCGGCAGCTCAGCGGAAGAGGCTCTGCCTAACCGAGGCCCCTGGGGGTGATGCAGGCCAAACTGTTGGGATCAAGGTGCAGCGGAATAAGCCTCCGCCTAGTAAATGTGAAAGGATTGTATACGCAATGCTTTACTTAGATGATCTGAAATTATATGCTAACGTATGGTGGTGTAAACAGTAAAAATGACAGGGCAATTGACCCCTGAGACAGGGGCGATGATACTAAGCCGTGGCGAGGGGGCCTCAATTTTGGAAGAAGAGGCCCCAGCTGTTAATATGAGCCGTGTGCAGGTTCCAGTGCGTGAGGCGGCCCCAGCTGCTAGCGGAAGCCGCGTACAGGCTGGGGTGCGTGAGGAGGCCCCAGCTACTGGAACCAGTGACGCACAGACTCCAATGCGTGAAAGGGAAAAAGATACGAAAGATGTTGATGAAATCGCCACTGTCACCGGCAGAGGTAACAAGTGCGTTAGTGTGTTTGAAAAATCTGTTACTAGAGGGAGTGTCTAACCAAATTACGCTATAGGGGAAGAAAATGCCTCGACGTCTGCTGCTGTGAGCAAAATGTGGAGAGACTTCCCCGATAAATTTACCTTCATAGAAGGTGTCGTCACCGACATGATCGAGTGTCTGGAACGCATTGAACCTAGCGCTGGTAAGTTATAGCCGTAACAAGGTTACGACATAATGTCTTAGTAATGTGTCATCCGTATTGATGCTTGTTTTCTGTCAGGAGCTCACCTCCGATGGGATTCCGCGGAGCCCATTAATCTGGACATAGCGGAGCCCCCATCTGATGGGGCAATCGTGCCATGTCACATTTATGAGGAAATGCGTAAATGTGCGTTACACTCGACATGCTCCGTATGGGAAAGTAGGAACGTTAATGAAAGCCTATGGAAAAGGCTGCAACAGTCGGAGGAGAAGGTTGAATCCTTGACCATGGAAGTCGAGGACCTAAGGGCGCAGTACGAATTCCTACAGGCTCGAGTGATGGGGGATGAAGACTGGTGTACCACTGTCATTGATCACTCCCGTTATTGGATAGCCATCAAGAACAGCGTACAGACCAGTCGGGCGTTAGTAGAGCAGAGGATGCAAATTGAACTCCTAGCTCAGAAAATCCAGGACTGGAGGGACTACTGCGCCAGCGTACAGGAATGGGGGCAGAAGGAGAAGGACCACAAGCATGTATATAAAAGGGAAAGCACCGCTTATAGAAAACGTTACCGCGATTCCGCTGTTAAAGCTCAATCCCTGGAGGTTTTCGTGGACACCATCGGAGCGTCCGAAGCTTGCAAGAAGTTCGAAGAGTAGGTGACTGTAACTGCGTCCCCAGAGAGGGCAATGGTTTTCTCTGGGGATCAGGCTACAATCCCTACTTTCTTCCCAGGTCCACCCCGCTGGAGTAGCGTGGAGAAAGGGAAGGTGAAAG
>MNCI01024081.1:219944-233653 GCA_015680685.1 Gnetum montanum | reverse complement strand
GACCACAAGAAAACATGGATAACTCAAAAGGACAAGGAAGTTAAGAAAGTATGGAGAATCAAAAGGAAGGAACATGAGAATGAGAAGACTCTCTTCAAAAAATTTCTGAAAGGGAGCCAAGCCTTGAAAATTGGAGAAGTTTGTGTGAGAAGAGAAACCTCAAAAAAGGAATCTCATTCTCAAGCTTACTAGGCACCTTCATTCTTTTCAACAAGAAACGTAAGTAAAGGTAAGTATTTGATTCATTATGTATATCTCTTAAGACTATAATCCTTGGTAGCCATTCTTAAACCCCATCCTGTTGAGCCTCATCTTGTTGGGACATCTTCCTAAAGATGTCTCCCATGAGACGTTTACATGTTACAAGAGACATCTCCTTAGAGACATCTACCTCTTAAAGAAAACGTCTACTTGAGTTTTCGTTCATCATGGATGAGTCATCTACCTATAGTCTTTAGTCATGGATGAGATATCTATCTTTCAAAGAAGATATCTATCTTTTCGTTAAAAACCTTCATTGGGAACAGTTATATAAATCCAAACCTTCATTTTTCTTTCATCCAAGCATAAGATGACCAGGGCTTCATCTCTAGCAATAATCTATGCATTTTTCTCAAAATCCATGATCCACAAGAAGGTTGGAACATCAAGGCCACTACCTAGGAAGACCAAGAAGTCAAAGGAAGCTTCCACCAACACTACAAATACCTACAATCCTCAATTCAGATCAGTTAGCACAAAACACCATTTTGAGGTAATCAAACTATTTCTATCATTTCTGAGTGTTCCCTTTATTTCCCACAACATAGACAAAAGGAGTTAATGAGTTTCTTCCAAGTATTAAATTAGGCTACCTTCATTTCTATGAATTTTTGTATGCTTGAAATTCTCATCAGAGAATTACTATAACATTCTTATTAGAAATGCTTCTATTGGGGCCTTTACTACCATGGTTGGTGGTTTACTAATTGATGTGTCTCCTCAAATTATTAATGCATTACTTGCAATTTCTAGTGCTAATGTGTTTAGATTCACCATTCATTCCATGAGCAACATTTTTATGAATGGTGTGATTCCAGTTTCCCAAGATAAATTTTGTGATGCATTGTTTGGGGAGTCAATGTATGTTCATAGTAGAAGAATTTATAGAAGTCAAATGGTACTAGATGCTTTTATCCTATCACTAATTATTTTGTAAAAAATCATTATAAAAGTGGGAACTATAATTATTTGTTTCCAACCTAGTTGATGAGCCACGATATCGCGTACGTGATATCGCATCCACGATATCACATCCACCACGCGATATCGCATACGCGATATTGCGTCCTCCCTCATTTTCTATAAATAAGAGGCAACTTCCCTTGTTCAAGATAGTTAGACTTAGACCCTTAGCTAAACTCTTATAGTTTTACCCTTCCAGAGTTAGAATAATTCTTGTGTGCCTGCAGTAGGAGTCATAGAGTAAATGGATCTTTATTCGAGCAATTTGTACCTGAGCACACATTTGTGTACGGCAATAAAGATGAACTTTATGATAAACCTTGCAACATACAGATTAAGCTAAATAGTAATTAATTATTGTTGAATGTTTAAATGCTTTCCTAGTTAATTAATCTTTATCTCAACCTTTGACTCTCCTAGTTAAGTACACTCAATACGACCGCTTCAAGCATGTGTGTAGCGCTTGGTAACCCAGTAACAATTAGCATTTGGTAATCCCAGTAGTGTTGCATTGGTTCAGGATGTGTGCGGCAAGTGGGAACGGATACTAGTGTTAAGAACAATTAGAACTTAGTTAGTAAATAGTTAATGTAAGTTAGTCACTTAGTTCTCTTTACCTTCCACTATTAGCATAAGACATTAAAAAGATAAAAGTTATAAAAATCATATACCTCAAGCTTACTTAACCATACAACTGTGACAATACAATTTTGGGAAGACAGCAATTGATTAACCTTGAGTGTTAAATGAAGGTGCATAAGCAATTAGTCCTTAGAGTTCGACCAAATTATGCATGAAATTCTTGTATTCATATGGTTGAGTGTAGGGGTACCTCGCCACTCATCATTGGCGTCGTTGCTAGGGACCTAGTTTTTTGTGCGCTACATAGAACATAGGAAATCATTCATATCGCTGGAATGCTAGAATGAACCTTTAGGGTTAATCAAGGAAAGATAAGACAACGGTAAATCGCACACCGAATAAGACGAAAATGTCTTCTTCTTCGCACAAGAGCACTTCACTGCCTAGGACTAACACAAGAGACAGTCAACGGCATAACACACGTAAACAAGATCCATCAATTCCTCAATAGTTTCATGTCGTATATACTCATCATGATGAGTATGTACCCAACTTTACCTTTATTCTCCATCAAGATGAACAACTACGGTGGAGAGACTTGGAAGGTAACATTGTGTTGCCTTCCAAGTGCTCTCTCACGAATAGGCATGTCATTTTTGTACGCAGAATATGTTGCATGCGATCATGACATAAGGGACTGCCATCCCACAGAAGCACAACATCAAAGGAACTTGCAATAGGAGAGATATCATACATCCCCGAAGGGTAAAGGCTCCCATAATGCTCCACATGTCTTGATCGAAATTGAGGGTGGTGAACCTACTTCAACAGGTTCCCCACCAAACGATGTTCCTCCTCCTCATGATGGTCAGGAGGTGGTGTATCAGAACCTACATTCCATAATTCACAACCCTGGTTCTGATACCCATGAACACGAAGTGTTCAAGGAAGGAACACAACCACACGCTAAGGGCAGATGTTCTGATCATGATCATGATCATGGTCGAGACCACCAAAGAGAAGGTAGAAAACACCATCATGGCGAGGTTTCTCCTTCTTCTTCACCTTCATCATCACATTCACCCTCTCCTTTGATGTCTAGATGTAGTCATAAGGAAACCAACTGTGAGGATAAAGGGAAACAAAGTGAAAAACATCAATGAGACAGTCGAGAACGAGGACGAGGGCACTCTAAGGAATCAACGCATGGAAGAAGGGAGAGTAGGAAACTGCGTAGACACCATAGATGCTATGAATGAGATGATCACAAAGAACTCCTACTCGCAACTAGAAGCATGCTAGACATAACAGAGGCCATAAGAGTTCCCACAAGGCATCAAAAAGATAGTAGGATCAAGAGGTTAGACATGAATAACATCCCACAGTTTGAGGGGGGATACAATGATGATCNGAAGCAAGGAAATCATGAACCCTTGGATGCTACCATGGGCCGCTATTACACATTGTTACATCGTTGCCCTGGCCATGGTTATTCATAGCAGGATCAACTACGCCATCTCATAGATGGACTTAGGCATGAAACAAGAAGGACCCTTGGGATGTATGCCCAAGGAAGGTTATTGGAGCTTAGGTCTCATCAAATCCATAGATTTCTAGAGCAAGTAGCCAAAGAAGAAGGTGAGCTACAGAAGAGAGAAAGCGTGGAAGACTACAACCAAGATCCTTCCCTCCGAAAAAGGGTAGTGAGATTCTGTGAGGACGAAGAAGAGTCACCACTCAAAGAGATGGTGAATAGGAAAACTTTACCGCTCCAAAAGTTAACAATTGAAGTATCAACAAAGGTAGACCAGATGTGGGACTCCCTGGATAGTAGGTTTGAAACTATTCTTAAGATTGTAGAGGAGTCTAGAGAGCTAGGTAGTGAGCATGACAAAAAGAAAAAGAGAGAAGTAGACAATGCACATAACAAGGGTAAGGGTAAAATGGCCATCACCGAAGAGGTTGTGAATTCAGATACAGACAATGATGGTGGATGTGAGATATGCCAATACAACTGATGAGTGGCGAGATATCCCTACACTCAACCATACGAAACGAGTGTCGCACGCACGATCCGGTCGAACTCCGCAGATGGACTAGTTGTGGCACCTAGATAGTTAGCCTTAGGTCACAGTTCGTTGTCTTCCCACCTGGACTAGTATTGCATATGTCATGTATGGTTTAGTCCAGGAAGAGGTGTATGATGTGTCCTAATCTATGCTACTCCTGAAGGCAGTGGAAAATAATATTAACTAATCTAAGCTAGGCGGAAAAGGGTAAGAAAATCTAATCTAGCCTAAGTGCGACGAGCAACCGATTCCTTGATCAACAGTACACATCTTGGACTTCGTGCACGACTACCACTGGGACTACCAAGCGTAGCTCCTAGGTACGCCACTGGGATTACCAAGTGCAGATCCCAAATACGCCACTGGGTTACCAAGCGTAGATCCTGGATACGCCACTGGGCTACCAAGTAGTCACACTTAAATGCTCGTAACCAAGTTGTACTCGTTCTTCTTCTAGGAGTTTAAGGGTGAAAGACTAATCACGATGAGCAACCGATTCCTTGACTAGCCATACACATCTGTAGATGCTCGTAGCCAAGTCGTACTCACACTGTGCTACGAAAGCAATAAATAACATTAAATAAATAACAAATAAATAAACTAAGTGAATGCTGCAATGATGAAGTAATCTCGATCTTTATTGCCAGTCATGTGCATGTCCAAGTATGGCACACTCGAATAAAGACACCGTACAATTACATTCACCACACTGCGGGTAGACATGGGAAAAATTCTAACTTTGGAGGGATCAAACTACCAGAGCTTCGCTACTCTAAAACTGGGATCCTGAATAAGGGAGTGCCGCGTCTTATTTATAGATATGGCAGCAAACTGCGATATCGCATACGCGATATCGTAGGAAAAGATGCGATATCGCGTCAGCTGCGATATCGTGTACGCAATATCGCAACCTGTGTGAACGGCGTCTCATCAACGACCATCCTAAGGGATGTTTCCTAGTAATCTCACATCTACAAGAGTCTGGGGTGTATGCACTGAACCCATGATTTAATAAATGGCAAGCACCCCGATAGTTACCTTATCCCCAAGGTAACCCAAGGTAGTTCCATCAACCTTCAACATATTATCCAAGTGGAACTCCACCACAACCCGTTGAGCAACATCAATAGTGGCAATACCCACAGTCATGGGGGATGCCACCACCAAGGCAACAATACCCCTACTGGCAACAAGACCCATATGGCTACTACGTGTAGCATCCAATCTCTCCACGTGACTCTATTGGTCACGTTACACCACAACATCACTACCAAGCTCGTGAGTATTTTAGAACTCCTTTTTCTAGGGGAGATAACCCACAAGCATACCATCCTTCGAATCCATTCGCAACTCTCACACCAATAGCTCCCTACCACCTACTCCAGCAATGCAAGGGGAACTCCCTACTCAACCCCAGCAACACAATGCCATAAGGGCTATAAATACTCAACCCACTATTGGTTCTGACAATCGTATGAAGAGAAGACCTTTCTTCAGAACCAATAGTCCAACCAAGCCCTCACAACCACAAGCGGTTGAACCTCTGAACACCTCTCCATAAAATAAGGCTTCAGAGCTCCCTTCAAACCAAACACCAAGCTCAAGGCATACGGTTATGTTAACATATGTCATTACTGACTGGATTAAGGAGGGCCACCTTCCCAAGAAATTCTTTGATCCTAGAAGCCCTCTAATCTAACTCCAAGTCGCTGGGAATGAACCATTTAAAGCTCTTCTGGACTTAGGTTCCGGAGTCAACCTAATATCACAAGAGATGTACAAATCTTGGAACCTGCCTCCATTAAGAAAGGGCAATATTCAACTAAAGCTGGCCAACCAGTCCATCATTGTTCCCTTGGGACTAGTGGAGGACATCGTTACCACTGTGTGTGGGTGGTCATACCCAATTGATTTCCTAGTGATACAAGTAAACAACGATAAAGGGAACTTCCCAATAATAATGGGAAGGGCATGGCTAAGTACTATAGATGCACGTCTAGGAATCCATGATCTTTCCCTAGAAATATCTAAGGAGAACACTTTTGGAAAGATTGAGAAGAAGAAAGTTCCATGCATCGCATACAGTGACACAGGGTGCAATTGCGTGCAGAGATTATGGGTTGGGCAAAATTTAGCATTGCTTGCATGCAACCAGTGTGCACAAGACCTTAACCTAGAAAAGTGCTTGTATGCAGTAGCCACATGACAAGGAGCCACCCAGTGGCTGATAGTTGATCAAGTGAGCAACTCACTAACGTGCATTGAACTAACTAAGGGAATAACTAGTGCCTACATCGAAAGCATAGATGAACTCAAGCAAGTCTATCACCAACTTCTAAACCTTAACCTGAAAACATCAATTGGGGGAAGTTGGAAATTCCTAAAAAGTTCAAACAAGTACTCTGATAAGAAGTTGTTAGTCAATGTGTAACAGGCCAAACCTTACCATGAATCTAGAACAGTCAGTGCACATAATACCTCTAAGAAGGGACAACCCTGCTCATTATTTCAGATCTCCTCCTTTCAACTCAGTCATGGAGGAGATGGCCACCTCTGCTGATCAATCAAGGTCCTCAGTTTCTTTTTAAGTTTTTTTTTACACATGTTTGTTTTACAAATTTCTTTAACTTTTCTTGTTTTTCTTTTGCAACATTGTTCATACTTTTTCGTTCTTTGTGTGATTGTTTGTTTTTTGTTTTTTTTTTTTTTGTTTATGTTGTTAGGTTTGTCACCTAATAAGTGTTCCTGGTGGCAGTATGAACTGTATTCTATTGATTGCTAATNAATTGGTAGCTGGGTACTTTTCAAACCAAGGAAAGACTCAAAGGATGAAAAGGGTGTGACTTCAAGGGGATTTGATGCATTTCTGCTAGCCATTCTCTTGGGTGCTTGGATGTTTTCTTCTTGAGTTTTCCTTACCATTCCGACATTGCTCCATTTTTGGGAAGCTAAGCTAATAAAAATAATAAGTCTTTGCATGGTGTGGTTCTCACGCAAAAAAAACAGTGAGAATTCAAAGCACACCCCTTAGACAAAATAATCATCTGGGCTGTAAGCACTAGTTATGGAACTAAACAAACATGTTTCCTCTAACTAAGGCCCTTTCTTGCTTCCTACTTTTTCCTTCCTCATTTCTTTGAAATGGTGGTGACTCTTTAGCAGAAGCATTCTTGCTACTTCAAGTGGATGGATTGGCCAAGTGTATTAATGCAAAGTCACTGGATGTGGATTATTTCAGGCTGGATTTAGAGTGAGATCTATGAAGTCACATTAACCATAAATACATAAGGGGCTGTATACCACCTTATTCTTGGGACTCCATTCCATTCTCTTCTTCTCATCATTCTTTCTCCATTTTCCACCTCATTGCCGGTTGTATCAGTAGTCTATATTTTGGTTGATGTATTGTGTTCTTGTTGGTAAAATCTTGTGGTTAAGACTTTAACTCTTGCTTCCAAATGACATTTCCAGAGCCTATGAACTCTTTGAATGTGGATTTGTTAGGGCATTAAGGGCATGAGCCTACTTTGGGGAGGACCCACTGGCATTCCTAATTAGTGCATCAGTTAACTTCTTTCCCTTAAACATTGCCGTAATCAAGATTTATTTTGTTCATTTCCACCTCTGACATCCATTTTATCGACGTTGTCGTTGTTTCTTTTTCTCCACCTTTCTTATTCATTATATTTTTCCATTCTATCACTACCGAAGGATCGCTCTTAGTCATGGGGGTCCTAGTCGAATTTTTTCCATTTTCTCCTAACCCCTACACCTTGGGTAGTCACCAGTGTTATATCTCTAGAATCCATATTAGCCATATCACAACTCAGCCAATGGACCTTACACCGAAGCAGGGTATCAACTATATTATGATTTACTTATCCTTGCTCATGTGTGACTGTGTTGTGTGTGCAGATGGCAATCATATAGCAATGGACTGGATCTGGAGGAAACACTTAGGATGGACTAGTGCTAGAACAGTTGTGCAAGGAACAGGACTAATGGTGCAGTTATAGATGGACAACGGAACGCACAATCCTGGTGTCAATAGCAACATGTCTTCTTCTTTTCTTTCCTCTCTCTCTTCTCTCTCAGCTGCCAAATAAGGCTGGATGTCAATTGTGTAGAGTATTCATTCTTGTAGTCATGAACACTAATATTTTCATGTATTGTAATGATTGATCCATTCACAGGTCACCCCATTCACCATTAGTGTCATTCAAGTCAATAATCCCATACCTTCCCAATATTTTGTAAGGAACTTAAGCACGAGTTTTCATTCAATCATGGGGGTATGATAAGCTGTGAGATTGCATACACGATATCGCATCCGCTATGCGATATCGCCTATGCAATATTGCATCCTGCCTCATTTTCTATAAATAAGAGGTGGCTTCCCTTGTTCAAGATAGTTAGACTTAGACCCTTAGCTAAACTCTTGCAGTTTTACCCTTCCAAAGTTAGAATAATTCCTATGTGCCCATAGTAGGAGTCATAGAGTGAATGGATCTTTATTCGAGTAATTTGTACCTGAGCACACATTTGTGTATGGCAATAAAGATGAACTTTATGATAAACCTTGCAACATACAAATTAAGCTAAATAGTAATTAATTATTGTTGAATGTTTAAATGCTTTCCTAGTTAATTAATCTCTTTCTCAACCTTTGACTCTCCTAGTTAAGTACACTTAGTACGACCACTTCGAGCATGTCTATAGCACTTGGTAACCCAGTAACAATTAGCATTGCGTAATCTCAACAACATTGCACTGGTTCATGATGTGTGTGATAAGTGGGAACAGATACTAGTGTTAGGAACAATTAGAACTTAGTTAGTAAATAGTTAATGTAAGTTATTCACTTAGTTCTCTTTACCTTCCCCTATTAGCATAATACATTAAAAAGATAAAAGTTATAAAAATCATATACCTCAAGCTTACTTAACCATACAACCATGACAATACAAGTAAGTTTGGACAAACAGCGATTGATTAACTTTGAGTGTTCCATTAAGGCACGTAAGCACTTAGTCCTTGGAGTTCGACCAGATCATGCGTGAAACACTTGTATTTGTATGGTTGAGTGTAGGGGTACCTCGCCACTTATCACTAGTCATTTGTTTTATACTACCTTCTTATAGGACAACCATTAGACTTGGGTCATACTCTTTGTCATGACATGTTGGACTTGTTCACCAAGGAGAGAATCCATGAGCACTCTCACCTCATCAATTTGTGGATTTGAAAAAGGGATGTTCCCATTCCTAACATGCCTTTTCTTAAAGTAAAGAGAAGCCTCAGTGAGTATACAAAGAAGAGGAGCTTCATCCATGTTGAGGAAGCAAAAACCATCACCAAGCCTTGAAAGTCACAAAAGAAGAAGTCTTCATTACCATCTCGAGCCTCTCCTTAGGTGAGAAGGTCCAAATTAGCTAGTAGTTAGGTGAGATATTTACTAAAAAAGTTGCTTTGGCCATTTTCTCGTACCTTGGGGATGATTAGTAGGAATCTCTCTTACCTTCATAAGAAAATGGGTGCAACCAACATACCTCTTCCTCTTGGTGGATAGTAGTTTCAGGATATCACCACTCCTTCCATTTCAAATAGTGAGGAGGACCTTTCTACCCCACCCAAACGTTCAACAATAGTTGGGCCTTCTCGAGCATATGACTTAGGCAATTCCTCCAATTCAGAGGAGCCTAATGCACCATCGGCATATGTCTAGGGGGAGTATCTTGATTCCATGCAGCATAAACCCAGTTTTCATCATCAAGATGATCCTCCTTGATCATTTGGGCAATAGGCCATGGAGAGCATCTTTGGGACTTCATCCCAATAGAGGCTTGTTGATCCCATCACCTCTCAGAGGAAGGATGCTTCCTCATCCTCTCATCCAACTCCATCTCAGCAAGATCTACCAACTTCATCTTGATTTTGAGTGAAGCTTCATTCATAGAAAGCTCTTGTTTGGGACCATCTTCAGATGATGATGTTGAATAACATGTCTCCAATGCTAGTACTAACAATGATGATGAGGAAGAGGAAACTTATAGACCTTCTCATGTTGCAACTACTTCAAATGAGGACTCCAAAGATGCCATAGAGATTAGTGATTAGAGTCCTTGGGTCATCCCTCCTTTTTGCTGATGTGCAAAAAAGAGGAGAGATTTTTTAATTTATGGACATATGTAGTTATGTACCTAATTATGAATATATCCATGACAACAACTGTATGTATTAAGGACTATTGGATATGGACAGATTATATCTTCCTATTATAATTTTTTAATTTTGTTGATATTTTATAGAGATAGGTCTTAGTCTTTATCTCGTTATCTACCTAAGCCTTAAAGCCTTATCTCATAGATAATATTGGCTACCATTGGAATTTATATGTCTTAAGTATTATTATAATTTAATTTTGTTTAATTTGCATGTCCACTAACCCATTTTCTTAAGTTTTGGACATCACTAAAAAGGAGGAGATTGTTGACCTTTAAAATAAGTCAAAACCTTAAGGAAAATGGAGAACAATAAAATGTTTATTGTAGATGATGTGCTTACAAGACATGAACAAGAACTCAACAACACAAGAACTATAACAAAATGATAAAGTGAACACTACATGGGCAAGATGAGAACATGAATGAGCATGAACCAAAAACAAAGACTACAAACCAAATGAAGATACTCCAAGGATTAGGAGGAAGCCAAATTAACAAGAAAAAGCCTTAGGAACTAGAGTTCAAGAATTGATGAGACCTCTCCAAGAAATAGTAGACATCTCTACCAAAAAGAAAGAAATCACAAGTAGACATATTTCAGATAAAATAGACATCCCATTTCAAAAAGAGATGTCTCTCCAAAATTGAGACAGATCTCAGGTAGATATCCCAACTTTGAAAGAGACATCTACACTAGCCGTTAAGTAGTCATTGCATGAATTCTAAGGTGTTTTTAGAAACTTGGATGCTATAAGAAGACTTCAAATCCTTGAGTATTGTGCACGCATTGTTAACATTAAAGCTATCATTGTCTATTGTATGTTGTTGTACTTGTGTACTTGTCACATCATTTTCTTGATTTTTTGTAGAACTATGCTTCAAAGTATAAGGACCTATAATTTAAGTTACACTCTTTTCTTGTGTTTTTCTTTCTCTCTTTTTTATAGCCTTGTAGGGTTGATGTGCTTCTTGTGAGAAGGCATCATCATTAAGCTTGTTGGGTTCTTGCGAGATTGCGCATTTGTGCAACATCAAAACACTCCAGAGCATAGCTTAATTTTGTAAAGGTTGTGGGATTCTTAAAACCAAATTTTGAACTTTTTGGGACCTTGCAGGGTTGAGTGGTTTCACTATGACAAAACACTCCAATGCAGAGCTTATAACTTGTATAGGGTGTGGCATCTTTCAAACCACATTTTTGAGAAACAAAGTCTAGAGGTGTGCAAGGACTCTACCTTCTGAGCATGGATGTACCCAAGTTAGGGAACCACATAAAATTTGGATGTGGTTTTTTGGTTGATTAATTTTATTTTGGGGAACTTATTCAACCCCACTTATAAGTTCTCGATCCTTAGTTATCTTCCCATTTAGAGTGGCAGTAGCCCTTGTTATCATATGGTTTAGTCAAAGAAAGGCACATGATTATTGATATTGTTTCAACCATTATTAAAATAACTAAAATCGTAGAAACTAATTAATTAATCTAATATTATTATAAGGAAAATAAATCCTATTCTAGTTTAAGGGTAATGAGTGTTCATCTATGACTTACCATCATGTCCTAGATAAGTGCATTAATTGTTGAGATTGCCAAGCCATATCACTACTGGATGAACCAAGTGTTATCACAACTAAGATTTCTAAGGCAATATGTTTTAATGCTCAAAGCTTGATCATGTTGATTCTACTTATTGATTAACATGCAATAAAAATATAAAGATTAAGCTAAATTGCATCAAAAAATAAATGATAATGAAAGTAAATCTATCCAAAGTTACAATGCTACAATGAAAGATAATCAATCTTGATCTTATTTTTGGCCATGAATTGTATTTAGATACAACCCACTTGAACAAGATGACATACAACTAGCTTAGATTCACACTATAGGTACTTGTTGTTTGTTTACTACTCTGAAATCAAATTGTAAGAGTTTAGCTATACTACTAACCAAAATGTATTATAAATATGGTAGGTGACCCATATTTATAGGCATTTATTGTAACTGCAACTTCACAAATGCTACAATGTTTCATCTACAATATCACAAACCTTGATAGCTTCAACTTAGTAATCACAATAGTTATTGGGTTATTAATGAAATAATTAATTTTACAAACAAAGGATTTGAGTTTAGCCCAACCACTTCTATGTAGGAGTTTTTAGTCTCATGTTTTTTTAGGTTTTTCTAATTAATCAATAGTTAGTAAACAAAGTTTCTTTTGTTATGTAGGGAAAAGCAAGTCAGCAAAAAGGGCTCACTTTTTAACACTCAAAGGGGATGAGCAAATAGCAACACTCAACCTAGGCAACATTTATACTTGTCCATAAGCATAGCATTAAAAGAAAAACATTGGTTGGGGAATCCTTTATGGTGTTTATTTTGTTAATTCAACAAGGGTATTAGTTTGGTAAGGTGCTCCTTTCTTAGGTAGTAAAGGGTTCAAGCTTAGGTGCAACCACTCAAAAGGAGGTTAGGTTTTCACTCATCAAAACCTATGGTGGGATGAGCATTGAACCTTTGAGTTTTAATTATCAATTTAGCAAATAAAACTCTATAAAATAATTTCCACCAAAACTATATATATAGGGAATTCAATTAAGATGAAATTTAAGAAGAATGATGAGTTGAAGTTCAAAAGTAGAAAATCCTTGTGCAAAACCTCTATATGATATTACATTCTCTTAATCAAATTATATATAACAATGAGGTGTTAGCTTAGTGATAAGACTCTTGATTTGAAAACTCTAAGTCATGGGTTCATTTCTAGTAGGCAATGCTAAATTATACAATTCTAATTGGACTATATATCTTAGAGTGTACCTATATTACAGTTATTTTGGGGTTCCAACACCTCCACAACCCCAAATCAAATTATATATATAGCTAGAAATTTATTTGCTAACATGCTTCTTCATCATATTTTACAACCCAAAGAACTTTAGACTTGTTCAAGAATAGCACCAAAAGAAAAAAGCTCCTTAAGAACTCATTTATTGTGTTT
The DNA here is from genome assembly GCA_015680685.1 of Gnetum montanum. Classification (NCBI taxonomy): domain Eukaryota; kingdom Viridiplantae; phylum Streptophyta; class Gnetopsida; order Gnetales; family Gnetaceae; genus Gnetum; species Gnetum montanum. The sequence continues at coordinate 220,549 of MNCI01024081.1, read as the reverse complement.
AATTTATCAAATTAGCTAATAAAAATTCCAAAACTATATATGAAACAAAAACAATCCAATTAAGATTGAGGTCTAAGGGACATTAATTATAAAGCATAACAATTGTTAACATTTTGTTAAGTTTAACTCTTTTAGCAAAAAATTGGTTAAGGAGAGATTACAATTATTACACTCAATTTGTCTTGATATGAGATGCAATGCTACATGATAATAAAAAAGAATGAAATGTTAGTCTAGTGGTACAAGTCTTGGCCTAGTAACCCCATTTCACAAGTTCAATTCTACAAGGTAGCATTAAGTTATAAAATTTTATAAATCTTGAGATGTACCTAGTGATGAGTGGCAAGGTACCCCTACACTCAATCATACGAATACGAGCGTTCACGCACAATCCAGTCAAACTCCGCAAACGGGTTAGTTGTGGTATCTAGATAGTTACACGTTGATCGTAGTTCACTATCTTCCCACCTAGACTAGTATTTTCTTTGTCATGTATGGTTTAGTCTAGAGTGAGGTGTATGATGTGGTCCTAAACTAGTGCTACTCCTAGAGGCAATGGAAAATAACTTTGTTTTAAGCTAAGAGGGAATGAGAGAAGAGAACCT
>MNCI01024081.1:203352-219911 GCA_015680685.1 Gnetum montanum | reverse complement strand
CTCATCACCTAGGTACGCTACTGGGATACCAAGTAGTCACACTTAAATGCTCGTGATTAAGTCGTACTCATTCTGCGTTTAATAACAAGGATAGTAAATGAAGGGTAAGAAATATTAATTAGGAAAACAATAAATAACAATAATAGTAAGCAATTAAAACTAAGTGAATGCTATAATGATGAAGTAATCTCGATCTTTATTGCCAATCATGTGCATGTCCAAGTACGTCACACTTGAATAAAGGTTCCATACAAGTACAATCATCACACTATGGGCATGTAATTAAAATGAATCGAAATTGACAAAAAAGACTTTACTCTAACACTAACTTACTTCCTTCCTTCCTGTGCACCTAAATGTGGTATTTATAGGCTTACACAAGAGCCACAATATCGTGTATTTGATATCGTTAGCCAGGCTGCGATATCGCATACCTAATATCATGGATCCGATATCGAAGCCTGACAATTCATGGTTCATCACCTAGGTTTCAATTATTTCAGGTTTCAACACCCCTACTACATGATAATAAAATATTAATTACTATTTTCCTATTTTTTTCAGCAACTAATATTTTTAATACTTTGCATGTATTAATTTAATTTAGATTTTTTTGATTTCACACATCAGTATTATAAACAATTGTCTATCATATGTGTTGAACCAACAAAATTGTTATGCACATTGACCACAACCACTTAGAATTGTCATAAAAAATTTATCATGTTGATGAGTCATGATTTTGTCAACTCCAATATCGGATATGTGATATCAGGTCCCAAGAAACAATGTCAAATATTCGATATCATCTCTTCCATGCTAGCCTATAAATATAGCATGTGGGTGCACATTTGGGGGATAGTTTTGGTTGTTAGATTTTAGATAGCTTTTTCATAACTTTGTGATTTCAAATTCTATTGTTCCCAGTGCATGCCCGCAGTGTGATGTTAGTGATTGTACAACATCCTTATTCGAGTGTGATGTACTTGGATGTGTTACATGACCAAAAATAAAGATCGAGATTACTTCCATCATTACAGCATCCACTTAGATTTATTATTGCTTTTAATTGTTTAATTGTTTATTGTTTTCTTTAATTAATGTTTCCATTTATTACTATTTACGATTCTTGTCATTAAGCGGAATGAGTACAACTAATCATGAGCGCTTAAGTGCAATTACTTGCTAACCCAGCAATGCATCATTTGGTAAGCCCAATGATGTATGCTTGGCAATCCCGATGATAGTTACATGAAGTCCAAGGCATGTGCAAACAATTAGAAATGGATATTCATCGCATGTAAGCTAGTTTAGATTCTACTCTCCATTGTTAATTAGCTTAATTAATTTATCTCTTTATTGTCATTAGGAGCAGTATAGGGCTAGACAACATCAATCATATGCCTCACTTTGGATTAAACCATACGTGACAGAGCTGCCACTAATCCAAGTGGGAAGACAACAAATTGCAATCAAAGCATAATGATTTAGATGCACAACTAGTTCCATCAACAAAATTCGACCAGATCGTGCATGAATGCTTGTGATTCGTATGGTTGGGCGTAGGGGTACCTCATTGCTCATCACATGTACTAAGGCTTAAGTTGAAGTACAAAAGTAAAGTATTTTTATTTACATTCTATTAGAGGAGGTTTGTTATCTAGTACTCAACAATATATATTCTCAACTATTCCTATTCATTTAAGGAATCAAATTGCTAGAGTAAGAACAAGTTCTCGCCATCTCCTTATTGAGACCAACGATTGGATTAATTTACCAAGAGAAGAATGTATTTGTAAACTATGAAAACAAAGCATAGAAGATAAAGAACATTTTTTTTTTTATTTTGCCCATCTTTGGCTTACATTCTGTTGAATTATACTATTAACTATAATATGTGATTGCTTTCTTTCAAATTAACTCTATCTGCTTAACGCATTATATAAATGATGTTTTCATCTTTCTATGTTAAGGCATTATTGTAACCATGCAAGTAATTTCCTAGACTTAATAAAACTTTCAGGTTTCCAGTTTTATAATATGTCATTTGACGGGCATCACGGTACCCCAGGAAATGGATCCTGTTACTTCTTAAGGAGCAAAAGGCAAAGGATACTTGCGGATACGTGACCACAAAGGTTTAGTAATATAAAACGAGGCGAACTTTTGACTTTTGACTTATTAGGAGAATCTACGGTCATTTGTGGCAAAGCTCAGCAAACAATGGCCTCCACTCTGAAATTGGCCTGAAAATCGGGACAAAAAATAATCCTCTGTTACTGATGAGTGATGAGAATGACCGCCATTAACAGTTCTGGAAACTCCAAAAACTATCTACCCAGAATCACGCTGATCTCTGCTGTCTACCCAGAAGACTATCTACTCCAATTCTTCTTATGTTCCAACGCAAACTGCGGCCTTTGAAAAAGAATAAACATGGCTACAAACACACGTTTGATAGAGATTTTTGGTTTTTCTTCTTTTTTTCTTTTTTTTCAGCTCGCGATTGCCTAAGCGTCGTTCATCAGGAAAACACAAAAGCACGCCTTGCAGGAGCAGAATCGCTGTCCAGGCCACAGGTAGGGCAAAAACAGGAGCCGGGCCACAGGCGCAGGCTTCGCCTCATTTTGCCTGCACTTATATTCCGGTATTGCCGTGTTGCGAAGCTCTTAACCGCTTTCGCCAGTTTAAGGGCCGCCTGTTTCAAAAGATCCTCGAACGCCTCCTCGTTTAGCTTCCGCGCGGATCTCTTCAGTTTCTCCTTGAACGTCACCTCAACCGAGAACTGGTAACTTCGCAGAAAAGCCTGCCGTGCTAAGTAGCTTCTGCTTCTGTAGTTACCAAAGTCGTAAATCTGTCCGTTTTCTTCGCACTCCAGAAGACCGATGAAGTCTGTTACAGATGTGTCGTGGCTCGTCGACATCGTGAAAACTTACGCTTGAGGCTCAGTCACGATTCCTGCATATAGCTCAAAACTCCAAATACTTATGCTTTTCTAGATGATAGAGGATACAATTTGTCAGAATTGACAAGCATTTCAATTGTTTTTTTCAACTTTAGGCGTACGAGAACACCCAGTCCTAAAGGATCGTATGGTCAAACAGTAAAACAAGCGGCATTCCAAATATAGACTCCTCTGTAGCGCTGTCTAAAGCCAAATATTCGACAATAAGGATGCTGTAGTAACACAAAATTAATCTCACCTTTAGCACTTTGATTCTACACCTATGGTTCTCAGATATCCAATAATAGATGGATACTTTCAAGCCATTTGTGTGTGGCTTAGACTGTAGGATGATTCTTTGGAAAGCGCCAGACACTGTGGCAACTGTAGAGGTATACTGTGATAGTCTGATTACAGCTTAATCTTAAGCAGCTTTTACTTTGCCAATTCGTTTGTCACTAACAATAGCTACCTACAAAAATCCTTCTATAGAAGAAGATTTATATCACTGAACTTCTCTCAAAAGACAATAAGAAAACCTTCTGGCTTCAAGTTGAGCCTTATCGACTTGCGCAACAATTTATTTAGAAACCAGAGAAGATGCATAAAATACTCATGCTCTACGAACCTTTTGCTTGATCATTAACTAATATTCCACTGCTAAAAACGTTTAAAGAAGAAAGAATCCTTACTCAAAATATGAAGATAGGCTCTTCGTTGCAGAGAAGCGCACGAGCAACAACAGGCATCTTGAAACTAACTTTGCTTCAAAAGAAAGGGCGTTTAAAGACCTGCTGCAAGCATATCGAAGTTGCGTTACCAAGGAGGACTCCAAGGGAACGATGAAGCAACTAGCTGCTGCATCTCGAATATCCGAAAATTCTCCCCTTCAATACAAGAGCAAGCTCCAAATCAAGCGCCTTCCATGACGTTTTCGCGGCCTTTAAAATACTGAAAAGCCTCGTCATCGTCGACGAGTGAGCGAGGCGAGCAGTACACATCCGCTCTGCAAAAAGTAGAACAAATAAACAATTACTGGACGCCAAACTAATACGCAGCTTGAGCACGCAACAATCCGCAGCGCGTGGTCAAAATCCACGGTCCAATCGCTTAACCAAATCATACCTAAGCGACAACCTCAGCAGAGCAGATGGAACGATTTGATTGATAGAAAACCAGTAAGTGAGCGAACTTAACCGTGAAAACATCTACCGCGGTCCCAGAAATAATTCCACTAAGCCGGACCAGAACCGTTAAACGCACTCAACGATCGTGCCATCAAATGATACGGAAAATGACAAACGGACAAAATAAAAAAAGAAAGTAAAGAGGAGCCAGGTGTAATGAGTAATGGCTGCCTAAAGGTGGTCCGCAAATGGCTACGCAGTTCGGAATTGGAATATGACAGCCAAGTGTGCTCGCATCCTCATGAAATAACGACAAAGTGCCACCATTATTGGGCCCTCTGGTCCTCAAATAATTGTAATATCCAGTTTACTTAGAATTATATAGGGGTGTTGAAACGGGGTGTTGAAACGCTGAGGTAATTGTAATATGGGTACATTCTAGACGGAACTTTTTAACTCAGTATTATCTACTAAACTAACACTTCATTGTTACTTATTTAGAAATTTATAACTCAGTATTATTCACCAAAATTGAACCTTTGACTTAGAGCTTTCAAATCAAGAGTCTTATTACTAGACTAAAACTTGATTATTAATTAAAAGGAGGATCATTATTTAGAGGTTCAATGCTCATAGTGTTAAGGTCGGATCCTACAAGGACCATGGATGACCAGAGCCTTAACTAAATATGACCTTTTTTTAGTGGTTACGCTCACATTCGAACCCACATCTTATAACTGGAAAATCAAGTAGTCCAAAATACTACAATTAATACATTGTTCAAATTATTTGGGTTGCTTGCTGAAAAGTACTCAATTGTGAGTTCAATTCAATTTTGAAAAGCAATGTTGGGTTACAAAGTTCTAGAGTAAATATTGAGACAAGATATATATAGTCCAATTAGGACTTTATAACTTAATATTGTCGGCAGAATAAAACTCATGACTTAGAGCTTTCAAATCAAGGATCTTATCACTAAAGTAACACCTCATTCTGGAACAAGATATCTTGGATTCAACACCCTCTATCCTCCCTGCATTGGCCTAGTCAAACTATTGTTGCAGCGGTTGAAAATTACTTGAAAAAATGTTCTACTAAAATTTCTATGCCCAACGGAATAGAAACTTAAAGTTCTAATTTCATAATATTTGGCGGGCTTCTAAGAGCAATATTTTGAAATTTCAATGCGACCCTGCAAAATCATTTTTATCATAAATAGCCTAGTAATTAGGGTATGATTCCCCTCTGGCCAGTGATACAATTTGCCAAAATTTCAAGGCAAGATAAATGTACTGTTTGTATGTTCTAAACGAAAAAATTTGCTAAATGAAAAGTATTTCAGGACCTAAATGACGGAACGTGGAGGTGCCGATGCGATATGGACAATTAAGCTCCAAATTATTTATTTACGGCCAAAGCTTTGCACCATTTCTTATAGCAAAGTTGCCGTACTATACGTGGCAAAAGCTTTCTGCTGCGAAACATTTGTAAATGGTGGGAAAGCTATTCATGATCCAGAATATGCCCTTGGCATCAAGTGAAACATACGAAAACTTTGAAACTTGGTAGGGACGCCACTTTTGGATAGTTGGATGGGATCCATAGTTCGCGGTCAGTGCATGTAATATTTAATTTAAAGGTTAAATGCACCCATCCCCTAGTCCCTAGGAATTTTGCTTGATAGTTACCCTTTGTCCCAAAAACGTGAACTCGACAACGACAACGGAAACAACTAAGACGTTTCACCAAGTAGAGTTTTGTGCGTTACGAAGAACAAACCTTGTAGGATTTATTAAAAATTAAAAAAAGCAAAGGTAACATGCTTAGGGTTATCCTATTATTTACATAAAAAGTTAGGAGCGAGTCTCAAAATTGAAATAATTTGACCAAAAGTAAACTTTATGATATATAGTCAACATCGAGTTAATATAATGCATTAAAAGAATTATTTAAAAATATAATGATGCTTCAAGCATGACAATCTATAATGAATAGCTATTGAATTACTTGATAATAGTTGTTGAGAAATTATTCTCAGTGATGTAGATTTCCAAGTTAATGAGAAAATATCTACTCCTACTTTTATTGATACTAATAGTAATTAAACACTTTGATTTTATTTTTAATGATGTATATGAGTTATTGGTTGTTGATCTTACATCACAATACGTATTCATTTAAATTTTGTGGTACCTATCTTGCAATTGAAGTTTTGCTTTACAATCAAATGATGTCATATAAAAACATGATATTCAAGTCATTTATACAAGGTATTATTCTCATTTTTTTTCTACTTGTTAAGCTAAGCAATTCTTCGATGTTGTAGCATACCCTAGATATAGGGTCATTTATACATACATACATACATATACATAACAATCAAGTGTGTGACCAATAATTTTTCTACCCAACCACCACACCACCAATAGACACCGAGTGGCTAGGGTATGGACAATTCCCATCATTTCATACATGCATGGATCCTATTAATCCACTTATTAATCCTTGTCACAACCAAATGTTTAGTCGTGAGGGTTACCCCCCATTCTAATCTTCAGGATTTTTAAGTGTTTTTCATCTTTTTGTTTTACAATTTTATGTCATTTTCATATTTCTCGATCCAATTTTTCTTGTTGTTGTTTTCATTTTCTTTTGTAATCTCGCTTGTAAATAAGAAGGTCATGTTGCTCATTAAGGTGAGGTTTTTTCTATGTTGTCAAGTGCTAAGGGACTAATTATTTGGACAATGAGCCCACATCATCCATCCCCCCATTCCATTAATAAGAGGTTCTTGCCCTGGTCATAATGGTAATCTTTTCCACCATCCAACCTAAAAATAACTTCATAATCATTGTGTCTGAATAGAAGAGTGTGGAACCAAGGTGGAATGTAAAGGGTGTGACATCAAGGGGATTTGTGGATTCTCTCTAGCCACTTTTGTATATTCTATCATGTTGCTGAGCTTGTAACCATATCCTTGCAGATCTAACGAAAAATGGAAGTAAGAGTAACTTCAAACAACACTAAATAAACTTTTGCAGGTCCCAATGGAAAGACATGTACCCATGCCTGAAGGTTGGTAGCTTCTCAGAANAGTTCCTCCCTTGGAAATGCTAAGTGATGTTACTCCTCATGACTTTGATAGTCTTATGGTGGTCGGTCGACGTGATGAAACAATGCGATGTCACTGAAATGTGGTTTGGACTTGCTTTGAATCTTGGACAAAAGGACTCATGATTATTTAACCATTAATAACACACAAGGTTTCACTGTGACCATGGTGAGACACCTCATTCCCAAACTTCTTCAATCCCTTCTATGGTCCAGCCCATCTTGTTGTATGTGTGACCATAACTTGTGGTTTTGTGTAACATAGTGTTATTATCTCAAATTGGTGGTTTTAACATGTGTGTTTTGTTTCATAGGTATGTGTCACACTCAACCCTTTAGTGCCTATCGGCATTTTTGGGTGTGGTTACATAAGGGTATCATAGGCTAGAGCCTGCTTTGGGGAGGATCCACTTGTGTAATTTTTGTGACTAGTACTTGTTTAGAACAACCACATCATTTTTCACCTTCCAAGCACTCAATTGTTATATTTTATTGTTTCCCTTTCTCCTGAAACTAATGTGTCCCACAACCTCGATTTCAATGCCTTTTTCTTGCTCATTCTAGTGCTTATCATACTTTCAGTGCCTCAAAATTGATTTCTCACTTATCCCAGAATGATGAAATCAACTTCCAACCTTCCAACCAATCATAGAGCTTTAGTTTGTATGTTTGGTTACCCCATATCATGAAAATTTTTGGACCTCAATGTCTCGTACCCAACATCAGGTACAACACAATGTTGCATACCTGACGTTGTGTACCCGACATCAAGTCACGTAAAACTATAAATATATGATTCCCATGGGACTTGAAATTCATTTTCATCATTTGCTACTAGGGGTGCTGTTGAAATTTTCTCTCACAACTCGGAGCTCTACACACTCATCTTTCACTTGTTGTATTTTGCTCTCTACTGCTTCAATTTTTGTACCATTCGGATCTAATGGAATCCAAAGTGTTCAACTTAGTCATTAGGGGTGGGGGGGGGTGCTTATGTGCAAAACTTGCACTAAATTTTAAAATTTGCTATCACCCAGCAGGTATCACAACGATAAGAATATTAAAAACTTTAGGAGTTATAATGACAAATCACTCATGTTAATGCCAAAAATCCAATTTTTTCAACCCACAAGCCCATAACCATTATTATAAGCCACATATAAGGAAAAAGGAACCAATCATGAAGGGTCATAAAAAAAAGATAGACACTTTTTTGGAGGATTTTTTCTTGAAAATTTCCTAACTTTGCGATCATATGCATTATAAACTTAATGAACTAAGGTTACGAGTAAGGTATAAATTGATTTATGATAACAAGTATAACCTTAGTAATACTTGAACCTTACTTGATTACAGATGGCCCCAAAAAGACGTGCTCAAGGTGAACCCTTGTAAAGAGCCACTAAGTGTCCACGCGGCGGCCGTGGTTAGTAAGGTGAACATGTGGAACATGCTAAGTAGAAGGCCTACTCCGTCAGTATTCACCAAAAGGCTCCTGCTGCTACATAATTGGCCCAAAGGGATGCTAAAGAACCACAAGTTCCTGAGCAAGGACAACATCTCACGTTGCCTTCCAATTGTCGTACTGCCACCTTAGAAAAGTCCACGTTGGCTTCAATCATCGTGGAGATGAACTTCGGTTCATTTATGGAGTTTGCTCTAGAAGTGGTTCAAATGCAACTCAACGCATCCCCATTGTGGCCCATTCTGTTAGACAGTGGTGAATAATATCTAGGTGAAACTTATCAATTCTGGCATAGTAAGGATGAGGGCACCACCATTAACATCTATGGAGTGATTATCCCTTATTCAATCAAAGCAATTGTTGCGGCTCTCAACCTACCAAATGAAGGGGCTAAGGTTGCTCACTAGTCAACCAGATCCAACCTCGAGACTAAGAAATTGTGGCTCAGACAGGCATATGACAAGAAGGACAAAATGTACAATGAAATGACTCTGGAGGAGAAAACATATTTCAAGATTGGGACTTATCACCTATATCCCACAAAAGAGCTCAATCGAATTTCCACTTATGCAGCTAGGAGAAGTGTTATTTTAATGGATAAATTTGCAACCAATCTTCGCCCGTATTACTTCACTGAAATTTAGCACCGATTTAAAGAAACAAAGTCAAGGAGACCAACACTTCCATTTCCCTACTTAATTAGAAAGTTGTACAACATGTTGGAATTCTAGGATATACAAATGATATCCCTAGGAAGGCTCAGAATGCCTCCTTTGCTAAGCTCCTAAAATCGGCAGCACTAAGAAAAGATCTTGGTGAAGAATAAGAAGCAAAGAAGGAGGTTGAGCTGCAAATAGAAACACAGCATGAGCTCAAGCAGGATCCACAAGCATAAGCTCCGCCATCACCACCACAAGACTATAGGCCCTCGATGAGCCATTTGCAAAAGATCACTGAAGTAGTTAGTTGGGGAAGCAAGAACAAGTCTAACCTCTTCTAAGTCATGGATGATGTTGTACGGCCCATAGTATTAGCTGACCCAACACAAGGGGAGATCTCGATACAATCAAGAGGAGAAGGATCCCAATGGTCACGACAAATCTTTGGGAACACTGCATCTTTCCAAGTAACATTGGAAACTAAGGAAGGTGCCACAGTCGTGGTACTACAACATGAGGATGCGTTAGGCAAAGTAGAAGTCATCACGAATCACATCAAAGAATCATTCAACGTGTCTGTTGTGCCCCCGACAGATCTAACAAGAACTAGAGATGCACAAGCATTGGCTAGGACTTCAATGACTCTTGCGGTGCATGAGGATGTGTTGGATCAACTATTGTAGATTGGCCAAGTAATGACTACCTTATTTGACATCCCCAGCAATGTCACTGCAGCCCAATCAGACCTCATCACCATGAAACGAAAGTTGGTCATGGTAGAAGTCAAGGTAGAGCTGGCAAAAATATAAAGATTACAAGAAGAGTTGGCTACCCTGCCAGTCGAATGACAAGATCCCACCCGTTTTTTTGTGCCAGACCAACTTGAACAATTCAAGACAAAGCAACTCACTAAGCTAATGAAGGAGAGAGTAGTTGTTGAGCAAGAGAAAGAGAAGGCGGTTTGGAATGCCTCAATTTTTTATGCACAATCTCATGCATACAAAAAGGCACTAACCATTGTATAAGAAGAGAATAAGTGACTCACTATAGAAAATTCTAGGTTGACAATAGTGGAGAAATAGAAGAACATTCTAGAGGAAAGCATCCACCAGTTGAGAGAACAACTAGTGAGGGTCAACCAACACATGAAAAGATTGGCCAAAGAGAATAGAACCCTCTCAATGGAGGAGGTCCGTGCTATCCACCAAAAGTTAGCAATTGAAATTAGCACATGAAAAAATGAGGTCAAAAAGCATGAAAATTTGAAAGAGCACTTCTGTGACCAATTTGTCATGTACAAACAAATCAATGAAAAAGAAATCTAGAGGGCCAAAGCCCACATCAGCTTCTTGTCAGCGTAGAATCCTGAGGGGTAGCCCATCTTGGACAATTATGCCTTGTTCCATCAAGCAAAAGTCAAGAATAAAGACCTACAGATAGAAGATCTGAAAGAATACATGGCGTTAGCTAACCTTAGATATGCCAACTGATGAGCCACGATATCACGTATGCGATATCATATTCGTGATATCGCATCTACCCCGTGATATCGCGTCCTACCTCAATTTCTATAAATAAGAGGTGACTTCCCTTGTTCTGGGAGTTAGACTTAGACCATTAGCTAAACTCTTGCAATCTTACCATTCCAGAGTTAGAATAATTCCTATGTGCCCACAGTAGGAGTCATAGAGTGAACAGATCTTTATTTGAGCGATTTGTACCTAAGCACATATTTGTGTACGATAATAAAGATGAACTTTGTGATAAACATTGTAGTAATCAGATTAAGCTAATTAGTAATTAATTATTGTTGAATGTTTAATGCTTTCCTAGTTAATTAATCTTTCTCTCAACCCTTGACTCTCCTAGTTACGTACACTCAGTAGAACCACTAGAAGCATGTGTGTAGCGCTTGGTAACCCAGTAACGATTAGTGTTTGGTAATCCCAGTAGTGTTGCACTCATTCAGGATGTGTGCGACAAGTGGGAACGAATACTGGTGTTAGGAACAATTAGAACTTAGTTAGTGAATAGTTAATGTAAGTTAGTCACTTAGTTCTCTTTACCTTCCCCTATTAGCATAAGCATTAAAAAGATAAAAGTCATAAAAATCATATACCTCAAGCTTACTTAACCATACAACCGTGACAATATAAGTAAGTTTGGGAAGATAGCAATTGATTAACCTTGAGTGTTCCATTAAGGCGCGTAAGCACTTAGTCCTTGGAGTTCGACAGGATCACACGCGAAACGCTCGTATTCGTATGGTTGAGTGTAGGGGTACCTAGCCACTCATCACCAACCTTGCCATGTTAACAACAGGTCATCCTTGAAATGAGCTAGAGAAACAAGTGGCAACTACCAATGTGTTATATAAGAAACAATTTGTAGATAGAAAATATGCTTTGCAAAAGTTGCAGGTGGAAAACTCAGAATTAGAAGTGGTCAAAGCTAGTTATCAAGGACAAAAGGATATAGCCTTGAACCTAGCTTGAAGATTGACTGATTATCACAAGCTTAGAGACAAAGCTAGGGCCTTTAAGGAAGAACAACGATAGTTCGCAGCATGGTATGTAAAGGCAAATCAAATGTTTCCATAACTACCATGTCCTTGGGATGTACCGATGCCAACACACATTGACATAGCAAGCTAGACAGTACACAACCCAAGGACGGAGGAGGCAAAGTTGCAGGCGTTACTTAATTTCTACAAATTTCAATGACTTGGCAACAAAGGAAAGTAACCGATGGAAGAGACACTGCCTCTGGGCACAACATGAGCTTCCCAATTTTGTTTTTTCTTTGTAATAATGTGTCCCATTTTTTGTATCATACCATTGCATCATGCAACGAGTCAATTGTTTTGTTCATTGTTTAAGTCAGTCAATAATCCCATACCTGCCCAATATTTTGTAAAGAACTTGTTCCTCATTTTGTTAACTTGAGGATGAATTTTCATCTAGTTGTGGAGGTATGATGAGTCATCATTTGTTGGGCCCCAATGTTGAATACAAGACGTCAAAGCCAAGAAGTGATGTCAAATATTCGACGTCATCTCATCTAGGTTTGCCTATAAATACAACACTTGGGCACTTAGATGAGACAACATGTAGAATGCATGAAGTAGATAGATAGTTTTAGTTTTCAATTTCTTTCTTTAGAGATTGTTATTCCCAATGCATGCCCACAATGTGATGTTTGTAATTGTATGCCACCTTTGTTTGAGTGTGATGTACTTGGACACGTTACATGATTGGCAATAAAGATCAACATTACTTCCACCATTGCAACATTCACTTAGATTATTATTGCTTTGAATTGTTAATTATTTCCTACTTTCTTTAGTTAAATATTTCCATTTATTGATATTTACTATTCTTGTTATTAAGCGGAATGTGTATGCCTTAATCACGAGCATTTAAGTATAGATACTTGGTAATCTAGAATTGTATGGTTTGGCACAACTAGTGACATACACTTGGCAATCCTAGAAGTAGTCTGACAAAGTCCAAGATGTATACGGATGATTAAGGGCAACTACTCATCGCACATAGGCTAGTTAGATTTCATTTTTCATTATCCATTAGCTTAATTAATTTACCTTTTTATTTTTATTAGGAGTAGTGTAGAATTAGAGACAACATCATATGCCTCACTTTAGACTAAACCATACGTGACAAAGCTACCACTAGTCTAAGTGGGAAGACAACAAACTGCAATCAAAGCATAATGATCTAGATGCCACAACTAGTCCTATCCATGGAATTCAATTAGATCATTCATGAATGCCTATGATTCATATGGTTGGGCATAAGGGTACCTTGCCACTCATCATTGGTGTGGTAGAAAATTCTATATCCTTTGACCTTCCTTACATGATTGGTTTTTAGTTATCATGCTTCCATTCTACGATTCCGTGATCCTAAGCATCACCCTGCCATAGCTAGGGTGGGGTGTTACACATATGGAATCTATTTCCACACTATTTGGTTCTTATAAATGTTCTTTTTCATTGAAATCAATCTTCTTTACTATAAAAAGGACTTGGTATTACAAGGAGGAAAAACTTATATTCAACCAATTACAAATTATAATCTTTCTAATTCCTACAACTTTTATCATCATGAAGGACATTTGTTTAATGCTTGTCCTTTTCTGCTAAGAAAAAGATGCTAAGGGAAAAAACATATCGAAGTTATTAAGGAAAAGAAAAAATGTGTTGAAGTTGAAAAAGAGAAAAAATAATCTAAAGATGAAGATACAAAAAATCAAGTTACTATTTATGATGAGAATGATCAAATGAAAATAAAGAACCCAAAACAAACAAAAGGTTCTATGAATATTTTTTTACAAGAGGTATTGATCAATCTAGACAAATACATCTTAAGAAAAAATTTTCCTCATCTAACAAAAATATTATCAACTCAAAGCTTAAATTGCATGCTTACAAGTGTGTTAACGCTAATGGCAAAGATTCTTAACATAAGGTAAATTGTGATGGAAAATATGTATAATCATTTTCTATTGGATCTTTCTCTCCTACAAAAATTTGGTATTTTGTTAAAGATTTTTATTGGTACATTGAATCTTTTAGCTATTTTAAATTCAAGCACATATATTGAAAATAATATAAATGTTCTTAGGACTAAGACCATATTCCTTGTTAACAATTAATTTTCCTCTATTAAGTTTTCAAAGTATCAATTGTAAGGTTGTACACCTTGAGTAGGCATTCCTAAAATTGGAAAGTTTTTTCTTTCCATGTTGTTTTTAATATTTGCTAGTCATTGTTAAGCATATGATGTACTTTGAATTTTTTGCTTAATATTATTATGTTCATTGACCCAAAGAATCTATTGGATAACCAATACATTTATGTCATGAAAAATAAAAATTTACTCAACAAACTCACCATTAATACATGCAAAAAAAATAATTCATGAAAATTTTTGGCAAAAGAAACATTTTGTTCATATGAAAAATTGTTTCCTTAAATGTCTATTCATAGAACAACTTAAAGAAACATGTTGCTCATCATTAAGAACTCTAGATCCATATAACCTATATGTATGCTCTTCCTTAGGCAGTTGAATACATTCTCACTTTCTATCCTTAGACAATGTGAGGTCAAATGAATCTTGTTGATAAAATAGTAAGATCTAATTAAGATATGAGCTATAAGAGAATAAAAATATAAATCTGAAAAAATTACCTTTAATCTACTCCAACTAGATTTTTTTTCTTTCATTCTACATTTTAATATCAATTTGCTAAAACTTGACATTTAATCAACTTCTAGATGTGCTTAGGACTACTTTTCATGTCTTCCTCTAAGATATTCCAAGTCTTAAGTCATTGTATTTTTTGAAAGTACTAACCTTTTTCTCTTGTAATTTCAAGACCTACTTTTGAAAATTTGAGGTATTCTACTTTTGCAAAGTTTTGAGTATAAGCAATAAATTGGCAAAGAATTTCAACTTCTAGGGGAAGTAGATCACACTCCAAAAGCAATATGAGATACAGTGTTTGAGCTTCAACCTTTAATTTATCTAATAAAAAAAAATTTTACATCATTTTAATGGCTTGTTATTCTTTTCCACTGAGATCTTGCTTGCACACTACACATCCATATAGCATAGTAGCATAAATAATAGTTCAATTTAGACAAGGCTATTTAGACAAGTCAAACCATAGATATAGAATAACTCTATAAACCATGGTTATAATAATAGTGAGATGATAAAAACTATTTATGTTAAATAATTGCTAGTTGTTTTACATTATTGAGATTTTGAGTTCAATTTCTAAAAATGATTTTGATGTATTTTTTAATTAATGTCATGTATATTTTTAAAATGTACTTAACAATTAACATTGAAAACTTTGTCAAATTAATCTATCTTGAGTTGGTTATTTCATTTTCCTAAACTACTTGTTGATTAAGTTTAGATTTTAAATTATTGGCTTCAACCTTAGACTTTGATTAATTTAAATCATTAGAAATCACTCACCCTAAGTATTCATCTAATAGATTGGACATTTGGCTTAAAGACTTTCGCATATCTTCTTTGCCTTTTTTTCTGTTTCTTTATTACTTAGATTTGATTTTCAACTCATCTATTCCCTCATATCTTACAAAACTATCTTGTAATTAGGGGAAGGGTCATTTGGTATCAAAGTTGAGGTTAAAATATATCTAGGCTTATGGTGCATTTGAGCCCTTTAATGCTCACTTCTTATCACTTACTACCTAGTCCTTTGAAATGTTTCTTTGCAAGTCTCCATGATTCACTTAAATTATTGTCCATGTAAACTTATATAAAACATCTTAGTGAGAAACCTAATGCCATCTTTAGGATATTTTGCACCTTCACTAAATAGGATCTTCATAGTTTCATACTATATAAAGGACTAAGAAACATAGATTTTTTTTTATTTAAATATTTTGAACCCTCTTGGGTCTCCACTAGGGTTGTAGATGGTTATCAGCCTCTCTTGACCTCTTGGACCTTTTGCCTCTTAGGCATTACAATATATTTTTATATTAAAATAGATGCACTTATGGGAATTTACAATGGCCAAGTTTACAACATGAGGAGATTGATACCTAATATTAGAAAATGATTGAGATGCAAGACATGATGGTGAGCTCCACTTGATTCTTTGACATCAACCTTTGATGCATGAGTCCTCTCATTCCAACCCTCTTTTAGATCTTAAGCCTTTAATTGAACTCTCTAATTCCCAAGATCATAACATCTACTCTAATGAGACGCGATATGCACAAGCCGCAATATCGCGTACGCGATATCGCGGTCCACCACCAAATCTATAAATAAGAGGTGGCACTCCCCTCATTGGTAATCATAGGCTAGAAGTATCGAAGCTCTGGCAGATTGATCACCCCAGAGATAGAATATTTTCCATGTGCCCGCAGTAGGAGTCCCCCAAGTGAACGGTTCTTTATTCGAGCAGCTTTGTACCTGAACGCAAGTTGTGTACGGCAATAAAGACGAGCTTTGTGGATAAACCTTGCAGTGCATGGATAGGTTTATTTAATGTTATTTATTGCTTTCCTAGTAACGCGGCATGAGTACGACTTGGTTACGAGCATTGACGAATGTGTACGGCTAGCCAAGGAATCGACTACTCATCGCAATTAGATTCTCTCACCCTTACCTCCTAGAATGTGGGACAAGTACAACTTGATTACAAGCATCTACGGATGTGTACGGCTAGTCAAGGAATCGGCT
>MNCI01024081.1:169044-196823 GCA_015680685.1 Gnetum montanum | reverse complement strand
TCATGTCTCATCAACCTTGTAGTGCATGGATAGGTTTATTTAATGTTATTTATTACTTTCCTAGTAACGCGCCATGAGTACGACTTGGTTACAAGCATTGACGAATGTGTACGACTAGCCAAGAAATTGGCTACTCATCGCGATTAGATTCTCTCACCCTTACCTCCTAGAACGTGGGACAAGTACGACTTGATCTCATCTACGGATGTGTATGGCTAGTCAAGGAATCGGCTGCTTGTCACACTTAGGCTAGTTAGGTGCCTCAGTACGACCGCTTCGAGCACATGCGTTACGTGTGGTAATCCCAGTAATGATTAGCGTTTGGTAGCCACAATTGCATAGTTCAGGGTGTGTACGGCAAGTGGGAACGGATGCTAACGCTAGGATTTAGTGCTGTAGTTAGAGATAGTTTTAGTCTCTCAACCCTTCACCCTTTAGCATAGGAGATAAACTTGAAAAGACCAAAAAAATCATATACCTCGGACTTACTTAACCATACATCGTGACAACAACAAGTAAGTTTGGGAAGACAACGATTAATTAACCCCAAGTGTTCCTTGCGGCGTTTAGGCATTTAGTCTGCGGAGTTCGACCGGATCACGCGTGCTACACTCGTTTCATATGGTTGGGTGTAGGGGTACCTCGCCACTCATCATACTCTAATATCATTTGTTAGAGTTGGATAGTAGAAGTTAAATTTCTTACAACATTTGACATATTGAAACAAAGTTAAAACATGGATGAAATAGGATGAAATTCTTTAAATAGCTAAAAATAGAAAATACTTGAAATAGCTGATGAGAGGATACGAAATAGATGATAATATGATGATATGTTTTGAGACATTGAAATCAACTGAAATATTGTAATACTAATATAGAGATGGAATACTAATATAATATGAGATGAACTAAAATATCAAATTAAAACATTCATGTTGAGAGAGACAACAATAAATAAGTTGAGGAAAAATACACGAATTCCATCTTAAAGAGGTGCTAATAAGAGCACTCTTTACTCAGCTTTACATGATGAAGGAGTTCCTCACATTATCTCAATTTTCTTAATGATGAAGGGAGGTACTTAGAAGCACACTCTACCTCTCTTGACTCTCTCTACTCTTCTTCTCACAATCAACTTGAGATAGAAGAATCAACGGCATAGAGGAGAGCTACTCAACAACAAAAAAATGAAAGAATGAAGGTGGAGGTGCTTAAGAGCATACTCCACCTCTTGGGAAGTTTCAACCTTTCTCTCTTCTCTTCTCTTAACACAATGCTCTCTTGGAAAGAATAGAATTTTTGGAAGATTATGATACAATGATCACACAACTTGTTATATAGCTTTTAGAAGAGGGTGGTTGGCATAACCATGATTGGGTTATTTGACTTATGGAGGTTAGGTGAGGATTAGGTAACCCATGTGATTGACATCTTAAAGGGAATTAGCTAGAAGTTAGATGATGGTTAGTTAATCCATGTGATCCCAACACATCTCTACATAGAGGAAGTTAAGTAAGGATTAGGTAGATGTTAGGTGACCCATGTGACAATGGGAACCCACTTTGACTTCCTTCTTCTTCATGGTCTCTACTTCCTTTATTGAAATTTTCCTACCTCCTTGATGATTCATTCCTCCACATTTTAATTTTTATGGAGTCTTCCACAATTCTACATTTTGAAACATTTTTTATCATGGTAATTGAGGTGACATCAAATGTACATCACCCTAATTTGTGGCACCTTCCCTACAAAAGCTGGTATTTCATCAAATCTCTCTATTGCTACTTGAACTCTTTTTATTATTTTAAGTTCAAGAATAAATGTTGAGAGTAATGTAAATCTTGTTACAACTAAGATCATTCTCCTAACTAACAATTAATTTTTGTCTCTTGATTTTTCAAAGCATTATTCATAAGGCTATACACCTAAGTAGACATCCTTAAAAAAATTTTTCTTTTCATATTGTTTTTCATATGTTCTACTCAATGTTAAGCACGTGATGTACTATAATCTTTTTTTAATATTATTTTTGAGATATAACCCTTCCTTCCATAAGATCGATAATAAAATAAAAACATGTACAATTAAAATAATAAAAATAAAATAGTTAAAACTACCAAAAGTATTAAAAATGCAAAACAAAATTAATAACATGTTTCATGTAGCCCCTCACACCCCTGGCTAACCATAACTACCACTACCGAAAAGAGGTATCAACATAGTGTAAGTCAAGTTCAAGTTACAATGAATGGTTTATCAAGGTCTCTTAATCAAGGAATGTTGCACAGCCCAATAGTTGGAATTCATTGAGGGTGGCCTTAATAGGTGAGGTTTAATGTCTGATGTAACAACTCATGGAATATCATTGGTAAATGGAATAACTATCATTACTTTGTTCTTTATTTTGTTCTATCCCTTGAACTTTATGTTTTCTTTCCTCATCATAGCACCTTGCTAGCCTGAGATAAGATAACAAATTGAACCCTATTTTTTTATGGATATCTTATTCACAAAACTTTTTAATTTTGGATTCTAGATCAACTAACTTTCTTTTGTGTTTCTTTGCTTTCTTCTTAGCCTCCAAGAAAATATTGAATTAGATATGTTCCAAACTTAAATTTTGTAGGTTGCAAACTTAACATTTTTTTGTTGTAAACTTGAACTTTTAAAAGTTTCTAACTACAAACTTAAAACTTTAAGTGATCTTGTGCAACTAGAAAAATTGAAAAACAAACCCAAAAAAAAAAAGGCAAAAAGAATAGCATAAAAGAGAAAAAAATTTAGAATGAAAGAGTTCAAATCTAAATTGAAAATATTACAAAATACACACAACATTTTCAAGGATTCTCATCCCTCATCAATATGCTTGATGATGCAATGCAACAATTGAATAATCTAAGTTGCAACTCATCATTATTATTCTAGCATTGTCCCAACAAAATCTAAGTTGTAATTCACCATCATCATCCTAGCCTTCTCCCAATACAATGGGATTGGCTACATGAGTTTCTTTTCACCATTTGCCTCTATAAAGAGCTAAATCATTGTTTATTTGCAATTTCTTCTTATCATCTTTGATCATATTTTCCCATATCTTTTTTAGTCTTCCTTTTGGTGGCTTTTGATGTAGCAACCTTTTTTTATTGACTCGTTGTCTGATCTTCTTTGCACATGCCCAAACCATCTAAGCTACCATTTTTGTAACTTATCTGAAATAGAAGCCACGCCAAGTCTTCCTCTTGGTATTGTGCAATTTATCTTTTCTAGTAACATTCAACATTTATCTAAGCATATTCATTTCTGCCATACAAATTTGTTGTTCATGCCTCTTTTGTACTACCCAATTTTCAACACCATATAAGATAGTAAGCCTGATTGTTGTCTTGTAAAATTATTTGTTTTGTTTTATTAGTATTCTTTTATCACATAGAATACCACTAGCATGTCTTCATTTAACTATCCTGACTCAATTCTATTTCTTATATCTTTATCAATTTCACCATCTGATTGAAGCATTGACCTACATAGTGGAATCATTTATAGTAAGGGACTTTTTGGCCTTGAATTGTCACTTCTATTTCACCACTATTTATACTACTATTAAAATTACATTCCATATATTCTATATTACTTCTACTAAATTGATGGCCGCTACATTTCAATGAATTTCTTTGCCTGAGTAGAAAAGAATGTAACCTTTACCTATATCTTGAGCTTTCTCTCCTTTCCATCTTATTTCTTGTAGGTAGGCAATGTTGAATCTTTGTTTTTTCATAGTATCAATAATTTTAAAGGTCTTTTTATTAATAGTATTTAAATAGAAAGGTAACCTACACTATTTTCAAAAAAATGATAAACAAGAACACTAGTTTAAATAAGAACTATTCCCCACACATTTAGGCAATGATGGGCTGGAGCATTGCATTTGAATGTGGAATGACTTTATTGAGAGTTGAATCTTATTGACAAAACTAAACAAGACTAAGGTTTTGAAGAGCCCTCATGTTTATCACAACATGACTTATATTGGCTAAGGCACATGACTTGCATTCTACAAGGCATAGGTTCAATCCCACTAAGCCATTGCTAAAATATTCTAACATTACGCAAAAAATTATAAGGAATTTTGAAACTACAAAAGTACATATTCAAATAGATGTATGAAATAATATAGCTTCATTTCAAAACCATTCTAGTTTCAAATTTTAACTAAAGGACTAAAATATAATTTAAAATGAGAATAGTCATTTCTTGTTATGGTCATCATAGTGGTGTTGCAACTTTTGAAGAAGCAATATTTTAGAAGACGTATATCCAAAGGATCTCAAACAATTTTAGTTTCAATTTTGAATTTAGCTAAAGAACTAAAATCTAATTTGAAGATGAGAGTTATCCATATACTATTATGAGTATCATGGTGGTGCTATGACATTTTAAAAAGCAATCTTTTAGAAGAAGTAGAAACTTTTTTGAAGCAATGAGTCAAGAAGAGGAAGGATATTCTTGAGTACAAAGCCATTTGAAGAGTAGCTACATATCTCTAAGGTAAGACTTCTTAATAAGATTTTTTTTTTTTTTAACTCGACAATGATAAAATCTTTCTTTTGGTGAAAAGAGTGCCAAAAACAAACCAAATGTATTGATAGGCATTGAAAGTCTTCTAATAACACTTACTAAAAAAAATACTAATATTAAAAAAGTTTAAGCTTCTAAAGAAAGTAGCCTCTAAGGCAAAGGCATTACTTGAAGTGGCAAAAATAAGAAAGCCTTGTAGACCACTTCACATGCCAAATGCAATGTCACTAAACCTTTTCAAGTAAAGAAAATTATTAAAGTCCAATGTAGAAAAATTGCTAAATGAGGGAAGTGTATACAATTACAAAATTGTTGTTCATGGTGAGAAATAAGATTGAGGAACATCAAAAAATATTTTAGAAAACTAATTATTTTTAGCTATCTAAACCTATTCATAGCAATTGCTATTAAATTCCAAATCATACTCTTAAGCGATGAACTGAAATGAATTCAAAATCATGCAAATGAAAGGAGTTAGCATAACACTCTTGCTAGCAATAAGTAAAGAAAATTACTAGAGTCCAATGTGGAGAAAAGTCTACATCTCCATATATTCAATTCCAAAATTATTTTNCAATTTTGCTAGGGATGTTTTAGAAAATCTAGATTGGAAAAGCTTTGTTAAGTCAAACGTATGAGAAAGTAAAAAATCATTTTTTTAAAGCATATGAAAGTTTTTGTTGTTTATAATATAAAGTTTCGATAGTTTTATTTGAATCATATTGATGGTTGTTAGAGAATGTATTAAAAACTTTATTTCCTGTAGATGCATTTTGCTCTTAGTGGACTAGCGTGATCTTTCAGCTTCACTTGAGAATATTGATGGTTGTTAGAGAATGTATTAAAAACTTTATTTCCCTTGTAGATGCATTTTGCTCTTAGTGGACTAGCGTGATCTTTAAGCTTCACTTGAGAATAGAAGAAAAAAGTTGTAGAACAGGTGAACCTAAAACTTTGATTTGATATTCAGCTTCACTTGAGAATAGAAGAAAAAAGTTGTTTCCCTTGTAGCTTTATTTGAATTATAGTTGAATAGTGCAATCTTAGAGAAAAATGAATGTTTGTTGGTTGTCATTTGTTGCTCGATTCTCAGTCAAGTGGNCACGCTAGTCCACTAAGAGCAAAATGCATCTACAAGGGAAATAAAGTTTTTAATACATTCTCTAACAACCATCAATATTCTCAAGTGAAGCTGAAAGATCACGCTAGTCCACTAAGAGCAAAATGCATCTACAGGAAATAAAGTTTTTAATACATTCTCTAACAACCATCAATATGATTCAAATAAAACTATCGAAACTTTATATTATAAACAACAAAAACTTTCATATGCTTTAAAAAAATGATTTTTTACTTTCTCATACGTTTGACTTAACAAAGCTTTTCCAATCTAGATTTTCTAAAACATCCCTAGCAAAATTGTACATAGTCCATCTTATAAGATAGAGGCAACTATTCACTATATTGGATAATCAATGAGTAACTGAATCAAATATATCTATTATCCATCAATTTAAGCAGAAATGAATTCAATCGAACATTTTACACCAATGCCTCTGGACTCTAATGAATTACCACGAGCCTTTCCTGAACCACAATACCAAATGAAAGCTCCCGAACTAGATTTTCTAGTTTCACTTTTTAATTTGAGGGATATACCCAAATGATTGGTACAAAGCATTACTAAACTAGGTACTACAATATTCTCTATCATAAAATGCAATCAAGTACCCCAAAGCGCTGCTCAACGTAGTTTTGATCATACGCTTTGCAATCCTTTAACACAGCACTACGCACTTCTCATGCTAGGGCCACATGCACAGGATGGGTTTCTCGAGTATGATGAGTTCTCTTGAGTTTGCACCGTTGCAGAGAGTCTCTATCATGACAGAAACCTTTATCAGACCTGTACACTGAGTGGTAGTCGGCATACCTGGCCTCACAAAAACTTTGCAATCTGCCGTGGCAATACTTAATATCAATGCATCTTGCAGTGTTCAAATTTTCTTGCCTCTTAACACATAAGCTATGATAGGGTACTGGACCATGTGACTCTAGTACAAATCAGAGCATCTGAAAGAATGATTCATGTGGCCTTGACATCAATGCAGTTACATTAATTGGTATGCTCATATGATATGGAGGCAGATACGGATCAAAAAACTGCAGTTAACCTGAATCTTTAAAATCAGCACTCCACGCTCCTCAATGCACTTATGTGGGTAGACGAGAAGATTATTAAACCTATCCTGCACCTACTACATTTCCCACCATCATAATCATCCAAAAAAATGGCAAAACATGTACGTAGGTATGAAATTGCCCCTCACTTGAAATACGACCACCCGCCAAATATTTTGGATTGGATCCTACACATCACATCGAGGAGTTGAGAGTGACTTGATTATTCAAAAGAGACTGACTTGATTATTAAAACAGAATGCACAACAAACAAAACAATGCTGACACTCAGTTCGTTTGCACAACTTTAGAGTCAGAAATAATTTGTTTAGTATTTCATGCAATACTAAACGTTAAAAAGTTTTTACACAAAATTTTTATATGAAAGCTCGTTCTTTCATGAACAAATTGACACACCTGTTCATGTAACGCATCCAAGACATCAATCATAATAAATCCTATCATAAAACAGAGCATTCCATCCATTCGGAATGCTCAAATTACGAGTATTTAGCAATAAAAAGAATAAAGCAATTACAAAAAGGCGAGCATACTTCCACTACTTCGATTTCGTTTTTGTGCAGTTTGGCTGATAAATTTTTTAGCTGCCTGTAGACTCGAGAAAGAAACCAAAGTTCTAACTAATATTATGTCAGAGGTACATCAATTTCAGGTCCAACCAAAGAGATTCAACATCGACAAAAAGCAAATATCAGAGTCAGTCTTCATCTGCAGGTGCAGCCTGATTTCTCCTTGGACCACCGGCCTGTTTAGCCATTATAATCTGAAAAATTTAAAAACATAATTATCATCATAATTGTTGATGTGCGTACCCCATCTAGTTTTGCTTTATCTTACTGACTCTGTAATTTCATAGATCAGAAAAAAGCCTCTTTCAAAAGAGACTAATTATTGTTTTAAGGACAAGCTATAAAGAGGAAGACGAGGATGGAAATGCACATAAAACGATTATTATTGCAGAACGCTGAAAATCCATGATTGATATACCTGGTCTACACGAAGAACAGTGCAGGCAGCATCAGCTGCATATTTCAGAGCAAAGAACCTGCAAGGTACAAAAGAAGAATTCAAGAACTCAAATACCATAATCAAACTGGGCACTTCAAGAAATCCCATGTTTGCAGGTAAGTATTGAACCTACTTAGTAAGATATAGATCCCAGATACCATCAATCGTCATATCTCTGCAAACTCCTTGCTCCAAGTCAATTCCAACGTTGGATTTACCAGATGCGTGTTCAGCATAAAGAGAAGATAAAATCTCTGTAGCATTCATGCCACCATTATCTGCCAGAGTTCGAGGTACCATCTCTAAACTCTCGGCAAATTTCCCAATCGCATACTTGTCCAATCTTGTCAAAACAATTGAACATCAAATATGTGAGGAGAAAATAACAAACATAACGCTTGAAAGTTCAAAAGAACAAAGGAAATTACATACATGATAGTTCCGTAAAGTAAAAAAATAAAAAATAAAACCATATTACAAAGAGTTATTCATGCAATAACTTGAACAAAAATCTCGCGTTGCAACATTCAACAAAATTGACACATATAGCATCTTATAATCAGAAAACAATAAACATCTGTACAAACTACTATGATTCTAAAGAATACCCTGTCTCCCGGTTTGCAAACTCCTTCAATCTTCTTGCTAGCTCAATTTCCGTTGCACCTGCCCCAGGAAGTATACGACTATCCCTACACATTGCCTTACGAAAAAAAAAATGCTCTTAAGATCAATTCAAATTCATCAGCAAACATGTTAAAAACAATAACTAATTTTTAAAAAAAATGATTTGTACCTTGTATGTATTGACTCCATCATCAACTGCCCTTTCAAGATCATCTAATATGCTGTCTGTGCTTCCACGCAGGACCACGGTTGACACTAAATTTCCACCTTGTTCATTTTTTACTACCGTTACCTGTCCCACCAACAGCACAATTTTCCATTAGTTTGTCCTTCATAAACAAAAGGCTCCATTTAACTTCGTAAACAAAAAATTAACAAACAAATTTACCCTAACTCCTCCAATTTCTTGTGCTGATATAAAGTCAGCAAAACCTAGCTCATCAGGACCTGGCTGCCCAAGTTTGACCTGTACAAATATCATTAAAACATTGATAAAATCTCACACATCCAGCAACAGGCTCTTCAAATTTACCCATTAATGAAAAATGGATTTACCAATGAAACTGCTCCAGTTGTTCGGCAAAACCTTCGTAATTCAAACTTTGAGCTTATCTTCAGTACCATGAGTCTGTACAGCATACCGTCAATATTTAATGACAATATGGTACTGCCACAACACTTCAAATAATAAACATAGTAAAGGAAACGACACATCCCAATGTCATTGCCACAGAGGATTTAAAGCAGAAGAAGGGTAACGATAGGTGGTCTGAGGTGGTCTGACCAGGCTTATAGCCAAAGGTCACGGTTCTATAATTTCAAGTACTGGTGAAGCTTAAGCTTCTCACATGAGACAAGGGCATGTTCGGTCACATAATCTGCTGGTGACTGTAGCGATACAAACGTTGAACCAAGAGAGTTGTGAATCAGGAAAGATTACACCCTTGGAAGGTTAAATCCCAAGAGATTCAAAAAGCAATAGAAAAGGGTGTACTCAGCGGCTCACAAACAAACCCAATGATTCACCCATGCAAAAATTGTTAATTTAAATAATAGAATCTGCAGATTCAACATCAGCAGTTCAGGCAACCAAAGACACCCTAAAAGTTCTTTACCCAGGCATAGGCTGCTGACCTCCCTAGAACCCTTAGAAACCCCATACAAATGTCAGCTGTTTGATTATTTGAATCCTTCCCAGAAAATGACTACTTGATTAGCCAGAAACGGAACGTGGAAAAATGAGTCTCTGCCAGTTGAAACTAATAATGGTATAAAGCTAGTACATATCTAAGAATGTTTAGTTAACAACCTTGGGGTGCACTGGGTTACAAACCACTTAATTACTATGTACACGAAAATCAAGAGAACATGGATTTTCTAACTTAGCTATATATTTATAATATATATCTATAATTTAGCCATGAAAATATTTTCCTTCTACTGATGCTATCTCCAACATTTGGATGAGAAATAAGATCTGTCGAACCCATGGTATCATCCAAACTGATTGTTGATCAACCTTCGCATTTGTATAGCTCTCCATGTAAAAACCCAGGTTCGGTGGTGCATTTCTTACCGTGGTGAGAGAAGAGAAAGAAACAATGAACAGCATCAAGGAGGAAAACAATTTCAACAGTGGGAGAAGGAATTTTTACCGAAACAGCTCATCCTTCCATGGCCAGCATTCAAACCACAAGGGCAAGGTACAGTGCCCTAATAGCAAAATTTCAGGGCTATGGCTACAGGATCCATTAAAATTCGTAATTCTGCATTTGCAAAAATTGAGGGGATTGGTGATGCTAAAGTTCATTTGAATGCTGAATGGTGGCATGTTCATTAATGTCCATGATTTTTTCATGTCCCAAAGCTGCCCTCCTTTCAGCTGATCAAATGGTTCAAAGGAAATAAAAGTTTTGTTTGAAAGGAAGGGATGCACAATTAGAAATGATCGTGCCTTTACAAACACTTAGAGAAGACGCCAAATCAAATGGAAAGCCAGAGATGAAAAATCACAGGTAATAGCCATGCCTCTGTCGGTCAAAACTGATGCTGTTTTATGGCACATAAGATTGAGCCGTTGCTCTTATCAAAACATGATGAAAATGTCAAAAGATTAGAGTACTTTGATGATGAAATGACCTTCTATTCCAGCTTTAGTTTGTGAAACACGTGTAAAAGGCAAACAAAAGACCATCCCTACAACACCTCAATGGAGAAGAAAAGCCGGCCATTAGAATTGCTTTATCTGGACCTTGCATGTCCCACGTCAGCCTCCACATTCCAAGGTTCAAGATACTTTATCGTTATTGCTGACTTCTCTAGATATACATGGTTTTTTATACCTTAATTCAAAAGATGAAGCCTTCCCTACATTCACGTATTTTAAGTCTAATGTGGAAAATCAGTTAGGCTTAAAAATCAAGGCCATTCAAATCAACAGAGGAGGTGAGTTTAAATGACAAATTTGTCCATTTTGTGATGAATTTAAAATTCAAAAGCAAAACACATATGCATAGTCACCTCAGTCCAATGGAGAGGCTGGTCATAAAAATGACATGATTCAAGACATGGCAACATGATTATTACTCCAACCCAAATTACCAAACACATTTGGGGAGAGGCTGTCTCAACATCAACTTCCCTTTTGAATAGAATTATCACATCAGCAAATCAAGGTAACACACCATATGAGATGGTTTTCAAAAAATAAAAAAGCTCCTATCTCGTCACATTTGAGAGTTTTTGGATGCATCTGTTGAGGTCATGTCTCGAATGCTTCTACATCAAAATTAAATGCTAAAAATAGTAACTGCATCTTTGTTGGATATCATATTAAATATTGTGCATATCATTTCTTTCATCGCATCTCTCAAAAAGTATACTGTCTCAAGAGATGTCAAGTTTGATAAGTCCAAGATTGAACTTGGGCAATTTAAAACAAATTGTTAAGTGATCACCTTCCAAATCAGATGTTGGATCAGATCTTTAATAGGAGATTTACGAAAGTCAGGCCAGTTCATCCCATGTTGCTAATTCAACTCTCACCAATGAACCAACTACATGTGATGATGTTCTTTCTTCTTCATTTTAACGAAAAGGCAATGATATCAGCCACAATGAAGAATGACACTTGTGAAAAGACAAAAAGACAAAAAGATCCTTCACTCAAAATGGATTTATAAAACAAAACTTGATGAACATTGTAGTGTTATTGAACATAAAGCTAGGCTGCCGGCTATAGGTTATAACCCAAAAAAAACATAGGCTATCAGGAAATTTCTGCTCCCCTTGCACAATTTAACACTATTAACGATTTCATTGGCTGCAGGGTGGCTGGAAATTACATCAAACGGATGTGAGTAGTGAATTCATTACTGGGTACTTGGATGATGAATAATTTTCAACCTGACAAGATACATTGTTGAAAGTGAAGAGCACAAAGTCTGCAAATTGAAGAAGGCACTTTATAAGCTAAAACAAGCCCAGGACCATGGTTTAAGAGGATCAATGACTTCTTGGTAGAAAGAAGTTATATATCATTTATTTCTGAACCCACTCTTTATTTTAAGCATGCTGAATCTCAGTTCTTTATAATATGACTTTATGCTGATATGGCTTTCTTTGTAACATCACAAGAGTTTATTGACGCCTTGCAGCTTTAAATGACATCAGAATTTGAAATGAAAGACCTTGGTATTTTGAAATATTTTTGAGAATTCGGGTTGAACAACTTGATGATTGCGTTCTTGTCCATCCAAGAGGCCATGTTGGAAAAGTCTGGGCATAAGAAAGCGAAGCGAGCTAGTACTCCATTGCCCATGCCTTGAGAATTGAAAAGAAAGACACCTCAAGAAGCATTGGTGCATCTTTGTACAAAAATATGATTGGCTCAATTCATTTTCTTTGCCACACAAGCCCTGACATTGCGTTTGCTACTTCATACATGGGCTCTGTTATGGCTGAACCAAGACAGAATAATTTGCTTATGCTAAAACATATATTGAGACATGCATTGGTTAAAAATCATTTTGGTGTTAAACTTGTCAAAGAAAATGGAATATTGCATTGTGTTTTAGTGACGCTGATTGGGATGGAAGTCTTGAAAATCGAAATTCCACCTCAGCCCCAATCATTTTGCATGGCAATAATCCAATTTATTGGAAATCTAGAAACATTGTTCTATTTCACTTTCACCCAACAAGGCTAAGTATAATTAGATAGCTGAATCTTCGCAAGATGTTTTATTGCTTTTAAAGTTGTTTTATTAATTGCAAATTAAGGTTGACACACCAATGGAGATTTTTGTTGACAACATGCAAGCCATCGTCTTGTCTCAAGACCATATAATTCAAGAAAAGAGAAAACACATCGAGATCATGTAATATTACTTTATTAAAGACAAGGTGAAGGAAGCAATGCTCTAATATATGATTTAACATATGAGCAAGCTGTTGACTTGATGACCAAAAGGCTTCCATGATACAAAATAGAATTCTTCATGGCTTGTTGGAGACAGCCCTCGTGCTCTCATCATCCCAGAGGGATTGGCAGATGTAGTCTAATGAAACCATTCTCTTTATAGGTTTTAGGTGTTTGACCTTGTTAGGAAGTTAGGTGGTTTTATGTTGCTGTTAAGTTTTTAAGCTACATTTTATGTTTTGTCTACCTATTTAATGTGCATGCATGTCGCACATTAAACACTCAAAGGAAAATCTCCCCTCTTCACTCCTATAAATTAAAGACCACCACCATGAAATTTAAAAGCCTCTTTTATGACACAAGTGACTTTGGAGGATTGATATTATGCAAAATTGTTCTAAGTGTTTGAATTAATGAATGAATGTTGTTCAGCTGGATTTTGCTTGAGTTCTTGCTTCAATTGGCTACAATATTGCTGTATTTTTGCTGCAGTTTGGTTCAATTTGATTTAATTTAGTTTGCTAGATAAATTGATACAACTTTCATATATGAATTAAGCGGTTTGTTTCATCAATGTTCAAATCTGATGCTAGAATCTCTTACATGCTATGTTCAACAATAAATCTGAAAGAAGAGTGATGGATTCGATGTTTGTGATGGTAGATCTTTACAGACTTGATGAATTTCTTACAATCTCAGAAAAAGCCCATTTTAACTTCTTTACTGACTAAGCCTCACCAGTCCAGCTTGTTCAAGTCCATGAATCTAATCAATGTCTGCCCATTCTACATATTCATTCATCAAAACCAATAAGGATGCTTAGCAACTTGTATGCCCGAACTTTGAAGCATGAAAGAACAACAAACTACAACCACTATCAGTCTTAGTCCCTTCACCATACTTATGCAATTACACCATAGATTTATAAGAAACACATCAGGACAGGGTTCATGATTTCCTCCATCTAGCATTTTGGCCTCCCCATTTATCCAACGTTAATATACAAGCAGCACGCAGCTCATGTGTTCTTGCAAACTCTCCAAATTTAGCATTACTACCAATCCATTGATTTTCGATCTTTATCAATAACTCAATGGCATTCCTTGTAAAGACAAATACATTTACTGTTTCTGTGATCCTTAGTTGTATTCAGAAAATCAGAATCAAATTCATGTCTGATTTTTTTACTTCTGTTTGTGTTAGCTGCTTCTTGTTGCATTTTTTTTTAAATTTAAATTTCTTCTTTTGAGAATTTATATATATTCCTCTTATAATATATAGAAAACAGTATTTTCCTGCCAGTAACAGGCTCAATAGAAATGAGTTACATTAAATAAACTATACCAGAACAAGCTAAAGGAAGGGCTGAAACTGAATTCTATCCAATAGATCCCTACCCTCGCATGATAAAACACAAAGAATATTTTCCAAAAGAAAATATAAAAAAATGCACAACTGAATTTATAAAAATAACTCAATACTTGTAACGCTCGCAAAAGTGCAATGCAATGTCACCAACCGCCCCTCCACTAACAATGACTTTGGCACCTGATTCAGCAACAGCTTTGATAAGCTCCTCAACTTTGGCTTCTTCCGTTCTTGCATAACTCTCAAGCTGTTTTCAACAAAACTAATTCAATAAGAAATGTGAAATATGAAATTCCTTAATTGGGTAATATTCTTAAATATAGAGGAATATAAACAACACAAGGACTCCATGCATGAACAAAACAATAATAAAAATATTTGATATAATTAATTGCAAAGCATTTAGAAAATGATAACTCTTCAAATTGAAAAATGAAAGTTGCATAAAAATGCACTTCTTAATAATAAAACGCTACAAAAAACCATTGCTAAGGATAGTCTGCCAAACTTGAAGCTCCAATAAAATCTAGTTTCATCATACTGTTAACTCTTCAGAAATCAATCACGCTTCTAAATGATGAGAGAATTTTATCTCATCTTCTTGTTATCACAATTGCATGTATACATATGGCATATCTTTGTATGATATCACAAACACATTAATGCTTTTAAACCATTACTATAATAAACATAACTAAAAATCCAATGTCACCATTTAACTTTGTTACAACCAACAATGTACTAAGAAAACATTTGTTGTTAGCTAGTTTCTCAAAGAAAACTTTATATTCATTCAGACATTGCAATACTATAAGGCTAATACTAACTTAACTAGCCATCAAGGCCTCTTGGTTATCAACCTCACCTCTCTAGAACAACCCTCATGAATGTCCAAGCATTGGGTTACATTATGGCTAGTATCAACCCTATAGCTACTTCAGTGAATTATTAAAAAAATCAAAAAACAATGATATTTTCAGTCAGTTTTTTCAATAAAATGAAACTTTCAGTTTCAGACATAGCATACCTGCTCAGCATTTTGGATCAGAACAGTACCCTTTGTTTCTGTAGCAGAAGTATCCACTCCAGCACCAAAGACAGCAACCTTGTAATGAGAATAAAACATGTTTACTTTGTACAAATATAAGTATCCAGAAAATGTGGTAGATTTAGCCACAAATAGATACAAGAAAACCTTGTAATGAGAATAAAACATGTTTACTTTGTGCAAATATAAGTATCCAGAAAATGTGGTAGATTTAGCCACAAATAGATACAAGAAATAAAGGAGTTGAAAGCGTCACATCAAACCATTTAATCTACCACCACCTGCAATGCATTGCAGCTAAAATTACTGTTCTGTAAAGTCCTCTCTATGTTTGATTAGGAGCACAAAACCACATAGAATTCTATATGGGATTCTGATGGGTGAGCTTAAAGGAAGCTTGATGAAAAGAATGCAATATTAACAGCATTCAGAAAGGCTATTTTGAAGTTGTTTAATAGCCTAACTGCTTTGTATCATCAGGAATGGTGTATTTATGCATCTTTTCATTTCCATAGAGTCCTTAGAATTTAAAACATTCTCCAGTGCTTAGAAGCCTAGAAAAGGTTCAGCCTTAGTTTTTTTTATAACCAACACTTTTTACGTTTCATGGAAAAGACGTACAATAATAAAATTACGTGCGTAACTCAAGATATAATGCTACAGAAAGAAGTGAAAGACACTTCTTACCAGAAAACTTTTAACAATTTGATACTTATGGCATACATATAAATCTTCAGAGTAACTGAACAAAAACCTTTGCTTTCTCCACATGATTGATTGTTCCCACCGTGTCAGATTTCAAAAGCATACCACGAACTACACTGCATTCATGAAGTCCCCCACCAAGAAGCTTTGCAACTCGCACGTTATCAACATTAAAATTAACAGGATTTTTTGGGCAGACTTGAATGCATGCCTGAGACATTAAATATGGTTTCTTTATCAGATTCTAGAAAACAATCATTAAGAGTTGTATAAAGAAGAAACTCTTACGTCTGCTATAAGAGGGCATAAAATATTTTCTTGTCCAAACTGCTTGCTTGCTACAGCAGCTTTCATTCTGAGAACTACTTCATCTACATTCTTGACATCCATTGTTTCTGATCCATTTTCCACCAGTTCACCTAACAAATCAATTGCCTGGAAATAACAGTTTAATCAAGCATCAGTATTAGCTTGTATGGTTCCCAATAAAACAGTTCAGTTACTATTCAGCTAGTGACGTTAATAAGTTGCAGTGTTAAAATTGAAATTAGTAGAAAAAGACAAATCAACCTTGTTTAAAGCTTTTGTATAACCACTGATTATCTCACTGGGATGCAATCCTGTTCTAATAAGTTCTTCTGCTCCTTGAAGAAGCTCTCCAGCAAACGATATAGTTAAATTGGCTCCATCACCAATTTCTTCCTGTTGTGCTTTCCCTGCCAACACAAGAAGCTTTGCAGCAGGATGCTGTACCTCAAGCTCATTCACGATTGTTGCTGCATCATTGGTAATAAAAAGTTTGTCCAGGTGGTTTATAACCATTTTATTCCTGCCTGTAACCAATCAACAGCGATTCCAAAATAAGAAACTGAGGCTTGCAATTAAAAAATAGTGACAAAAATAAGCAGAATCGTGCAGTGTTCAATTGGGCCAGTGATAACGTCAGCACACAATATTGAGAGGACAAAGTAATGTTTGAACATTATTGTCATAAAGTTATTAAAATTAAATTTATCGACACAATAGTAACAACCAAAACATCCGATAGAACAAGCACACTTAAATCCATATCATTCACTAAGGGCATGTTCAGTTGCCGGATTCACTAGGTGCTGCATCTTCTGATTTAAAATTTTTTGGTTTCGGTTTCGTGTAGTTTTTTACCGATGAAAAAAAAATCTTTGGATTCTTATTAGACCCAGCAAATACACCTGTTTTACATTGTTTTCTATATTCTTTTCAGCTTACCCTTGCAAATGCTGCAGATATATCTACTGGGATTCATGAATCCATGGACTTAACATCTCCATGGATTGAACTTCTCCAAATGCAACCAACCAAACATGCCCTAAAATGTATTGAATTGTTGGAACAGATGTTTTCCAAAAATACGCAAAAATCACACCATTCAGTTTCAATCTTTATAAATCTGCCAAATCGTTCAGCCAAATAAGGGCGTAGTAAACAAAGCAAAAATATTTTAAGAGTACCCTTTAGCCCATCCTTGTTCAGCAACAAACTACCATTTTTACTATTTTTCCATTTAAATCCACTTGCCAACGGCGTGTTTTCACTTTCTTTTTTAGTTTTTTTCAATCCAACGAATCTGGCATGCTCGACGCAACAGAAAATGCACAACGGCACTTCCAGGAGCGATAAACCAAAACAGGGGAGCTGCGTATTTTAAATCCAGGAAAGAGGCAAAGTTCACAAGCAAACTTCCCAAACAAAAAAGATGAGATGAGCTGTAAATCCAGGTGCTAGTATCGATGGCAATAGTTAAATGAAAGAAAAAACAAAGTGGCATTGAACAACAACAAACTGGTAATGCTATAGTACAAAGAGATGAGGCTAAACTAAGTGACTGCGAATTTGAAATGAGATAAGAACAAGCAACAGTAGAGCAGAGTAAAATACCGTTGGGACCGAGAGAAGTCCGAGTGATGAGGGAAAGCTGGCGACACGCATCAATGTTCTTGAGAAGGGCTTCTTCAAGACCTGACAAGTGCCTGTGACCTTCTTTCAGCATCGCCTGCACTCCCTGGGCCTGCATCGAAAACCCCATTTTATTCTATTCTTGATCTGTTTCTTGTTCTTCTTCTGATCTTCTGGTGATGATGATGAAGAAGAAAAGCCTGATCTTCCTGCTCCTGCCGATTCTCCTCCTCACTCAAAAACCTTCAACTTAACATTTGCTCGCCGCCGTCCCCAAAACCTCGACACCAGCCACATCAACCGACATATAGTTGCAGACGTTTCCCGAATGCCTTGCCCAGCTATCCCTATATTCTAATAAATTTTTTTATTTTTTACTTTTATTTGAACACTTTTTTATTTCAATTCTTGGCGCTTCTTTACCTCTAAAGTTTAAATTTGGTACCAACACCTTTTACGCTTGCCCTACCATCAACCTATGAACGTATTTTAGGCAACACTCATATTTCTAGGACGTAACTATTGTTTTAGGGATGTAGTTGTTAGTCTCTTTCTTAGCTCGCAGTAAAATGTTTGACTTAACCCGTAAGTATTGTTTTAGGGATGTAATTGTTAATCTCTTTCTTAGCTAGTGGTAAAACTTTTGATTTAAAAGCCACAAGTTATGGGTTCAATTTTAGTGGGCAATGCTCGGTTTGAGTCAAACTTAAGGCATCTTCATGTTTTACCTAAATTTTACAAGAGTATCATATTTGTGGTTTTGGGAAAGGGATATCAAAACCTAAAACAATTTGATTACAATTACATCCTAAGACACAAAGCCAACACAATACTAAAGAAAAATTATAGATAAATATAACAGTGCCTATAAGGTTGTAAAACCTAGTGTTCCTAGCCTTTAACCTATGTTGGTCTTCTTCTTCTATCTTAGGATGGTTTATTTTATTATTGTACTTGTTCATGGTTTTAATATGATGTTTGCTTGGTTGTTATATGCTTATATGCACCATATGAGATTTGATCTTAGAACCTCTTATTTAATATTCTTATTCTATGATGGTTTTACTTAAGAATTATGAGACTTGTTTATTTTTCCTAGTGATTTTCTAGTTCTAAATTTGTTCTTACCAAGAGGACAAGTTTTTATCAACCTCAAAGGTTTTTAACAATGAGGTGTTAGCCTAGTGGTAAGACACTTATTTGGAAGCTTTAGGTTATGGATACAATTCCAATGGGCAATGCCAAGTTATATAAAGTTCTAATTGGATTATATATCTTGAGGTGTACCTTTGTTTCACTTATTTTTAGTTCCAACATTCCCTACCCTCGTGATCCCTTCCCCACACCCCCACCCCCCAGTGTCAAGGGTTTTTTGTAGGGTTATTATGGTAGAAATTTTTTTAACAATGTATGATCTAAAAATGGTACTTGCTAATGTCTTTTTAACTATAGAAGCTATGAAGAATTTTGAGGCTTTTGTCCTCTTTCATGTTTTCTAAGAAGCCATTAAAAAAGATCCTCTTAGTAAAAATATTAATAAAGATGTGATTTGACTTCTTCGTGGGAATGGAAATCTTTAAAATATTGGTAATTGAAAGTCTATTATTTTTCTTAACAATCCTTATAAGATTTTAGCCAAATGCATGGCTTACCAAATTCAAAAGATTATAAAAATATCATCAAACCTAAGTTAACTAGTTTTGTTAAAGTTAAACATATCTTAAATAATGTTACTATAGCTTGGAATGGAATATAGTGGTCTTCCAATACTAACAAGGTCATTACTTTTATTAAGTTATGTTATGCTAAAACTTATGATAAGATTGAATGGAATTTCATTATTCCTTGTATCTATAAACTAGGATTTGGTGATTATTTTATTTGTCATCCATACCTTGATCACTAATGCTAATACACAAGTTGCTACTAATTTTGGATTGAGTTCCTCATTTTCTCTTCAACGATTAGTTCATCAAGGTTGTCCTCTAGCTCCCTATCGTTTTATTATTGCTCCAGACTTTCTTTCATATAATTTGCCTTGCGCTCTACAAATGAATATCATTAAGAGAATTTCAATTAATAATCAAAGTGTGCAATTGTTTAACATGCACTTTACACATGATTCTTTTTTTATGATTAACAATTCTTTGCAACATATTAATACTCTTTTAGCTATAATGTAAGATTAGTGCATGTTATCTAGCTATCATATCAATCGACAAAAAATCTGTTGTTTATTATAATGATAACATTGATGAGCGGGTTACACTGAAACTTTGGAAAATCTTGAAAAATATATATATCTTTAAGATTTTAAGAATACTTTTTTTTAGCTTAATCTTACTCTTTTATGGAATTATGTTTGATAAAATTGAAAAGAAGCTTGATGATGTGGAATATGATTACTAGATGTTCCACAAAAGAATTAGATGGATCTTATCCATAAATCTATATTAAATAAAATGAGATCCTATTCATGTAATTCCTATCTAATCCCATGATTAGTTCATCCCTATTAAGAAGATCCTTAAATAAGATGATAAAGATCATCTGCATGATTTCTTAGATACATGCTTATCTCTCCAAATCTATTCTTTGGAGATCAAGGCCTATATAATTGCAATAGTGCATATTCATTAGCAAGAGAATTTAAGAGAGTTTCACAGTAGCATGTTTGTTCTAACTAAGTTCTTTATTTCCTTTTAGCTTAGATCATAGATCTAGGGCCTTTTAGGTTTTTCATTTGGTATCAGGGCTAGTTAGTTTATATCCTTAACAACAAATCTCTCTAGTATGGTCCAAAATCATGGATCCATATCTCTCAAAATTCATGTCTTCAATGAAGAGAATCATGAGTATTGTGCAATAAAGATGTATGTATTATTGATCTCACAAGATATATGGGATTTTGTTGATAATGGATTCAAAGATGTTGATTAAGCAATATTTCAAGCTTTGAAGGAAGAATAAAAGAATGAAGTCAAGGAGCTTCGTAAGAAAGATACAAAAGCAATATTCATCATTCAATATGGGTTAGATGTAACAATCTTTCTAAAAATTGTCATGCATCGAACTAGCAAAGCTACATGGGAGGGATCATCAAAAGTTTGTATTGTCTAGTTACGAGTATTAAGAAAAGATTTTGATTCTTTGCCCATGCTAAATTCAAAGAATATTGATCAATGCATCAGCTGATTTCAACAAGTTCAAAATGGACTTGAATCGTATGGAGAAATGCTTGAGGAAAGATGTGTTATTGAAAAGATCCTTCAAAGTGCAACCAGACCATGTGATCCTGTTGTCATGGCCATTGAGGAAGCAAGAGATCTTAATAAGATGACAATGATTAAGCTCGTAGGAAGCTTAAGGACATACGAGCAAAGGATTGTTGATCAAGAGAATTCAATAACAAATGCATTTTAAGCACAAGTTCAAAGGACATCTACTCAAAATCAAAATCAATAATTCTTAGGTGGATCTTCATTTAGAGGACGTGTACACAATCGCAGCAGAT
Source organism: Gnetum montanum (assembly GCA_015680685.1). NCBI lineage: Eukaryota > Viridiplantae > Streptophyta > Gnetopsida > Gnetales > Gnetaceae > Gnetum > Gnetum montanum. The sequence goes on along the minus strand of MNCI01024081.1, from coordinate 175,420 downwards.
CTGGAGGTTATGGTCATGGAAGATGCAATCAATCAAGGTGATGAGTGACAAGGTACCCCTACACCCAACCATGTGAATCACAAAGCGTTCACGCATGATCTAGTCAAATTTCGTGGAATCTATAATTTCTAGTACACTAATTCTCTATGAAGTAAACTTTACATTGAGGACATTCATTGTCTTCCCAACTACGCTTGTGAAGCTTAAGGATATGGTTTAAGTGTAATTGAGGCACATGATTTTTGTCATTTTATATTTTATGGTTTGGTGGTTAAAATAAACAAGTAAAGAATAAAATAATTTAATACCTAATTTTAAGCTAATGAGATAACTACTGTTTAACTAGTCCTAACATAGGTATCTGGTCCCACTTGCCATACACATCTTGAACACATATAACATTGCTAGGTTACTAAATGTTAAGTGCTGCTAGGATTACCAAATGTCATTCGCATGCTTGAAGTAGTTGTACTTATGTGTTTACTTAATTTCTATTTAGCTTATCTACCTTAATTACTTAATTAGCTTAATTGTTGGAAAACATTGAATAAATAGCTGAAATCATTAAATGCATGAATGAAACATTTAAACTATCTAGAATGCTACAAGGTTTATTAAGAAGTTCGTCTTTATTGCTGTACACAATGCCGTGCTGAGGTACAATAGTGCTTGAATAAAGATTTGTATACTCAATGACTCTTGTTGTGGGCACTTGGGAAAATATTCTAACTTTCAAATGTAAAAATTGCAAAAGCTTTGCTACACTATGACAAAATGATATCTAAACATGGTGGGTTGGCACGTAGTTATAAGTAAGAACAAACCCTATGTTGATGGGGCCACATCAATGCATGAAACGATGCATTGATGGGGCCTAGTCAACGAGGCCTTGTTGATGCAACCAATCCATGACTCATCACAAGGGAAGGTAAGCATTGTGATTTTTGTGGCACCAATACCCACAATACTCCAAAATGTTGATCTAGAAAGTAGTATGAAAAGAAAGGCAAAGCAAAAATTGTAGAACATGAATATCAACAACAAGATCAATGAAAAGATGAACTATTATTTTACATCGAAAAAGAGGAAGATCAACTCTTGATTTCTACAAAGGCACCAAATGATGGCAATAACAACAATATTTGATATGTTGATAGTGGGTGCAGCAATCACATGACTAAAAATAAGAAATTGTTCTCAAGGCTAGAAAAATATGATGGAAAGGTAACTATAGGCAATGGAAAGAAGCTAACCATTATTGTGATTGGGTCACTTGCCTTCACAACAACTCAAGGTAACAAATATGTCATTTCTTGAATCTATTTTTTTCCATTAAAATTAAATCTAGTTTATATGGATCTATGCGGTCCCATGCAAACATTGAGCCTAGGAGAAAGCTGATATATGTTAATCATAGTGGATGATTTTTCAAGATTTGCAGGGGGATACTTTTTTAAATTAAAAGATCAAACATTGGGATTTTTTAAAGAATTCAAAGTGGAAGTAGAAAAACAATGTGTTGATACAATAAAAAAAGATTCGGACATATTGTAGTGGTGAATTTTTATCAAATGAGTTTGATAAATTTTACAAGAAAAATGGGATAATTCATCAAATCACCACATTATTTACATTGGAACAAAAGGGAATTGCAGAGAGAAAAAGCTTACTTCAAATGTCAAGTGTTTACTTCAAATGTCAAGCTTAGATGCTAAGTTTTGGGCAAAATCTCGAGGAACAACAATTTATATTTTAAATCGGGTGCTGTCAAAATCAAGATAAAACACCATCTGAATTATGGTATGAGTATTCTCCAAGTATTTCTCATTTAAAAGCCTTTGGTTCGCCTTACCATGTGCAAATTCCAATACAGAATAGACAAAAATTAGATAAAAAGGCAAGGCAATGCATCTTCATTAGATATTGTGCCAAATCCAAAGGTTATCGATGCTATGATTCTGAAAACAAGAAAAATTTTAGAATCACGTGATGTGATTTTCATGGGACATAGTCACAGAAATAAAACAAAAGGCAACGTTAAAATCAATAACACCAAAAACAGTGGATTTGATTGTCAACAGAAAGACCTGTTTTCATTGACTTATTTGGAAATCTCTCTACCACTTCTAGTTTGCTTAATTTATCTGATTTAACTCAATCGATTGTACCACCACAACATCGCCTATCATCTGCAGCACCTGCCATGAATCCTTCGTCTGCAACTATTCCAGCCAGCATGCAATGCACACTGATGGCCTCTACCGGTCTGTTGGACCAAACAGGGTTGTTGCTGCCACATCGTCCTTCAAAATCGTCTTGCGTTTTGTTCATACAACGCTGCAACATCCTCTGCCAACACTCACCATGGCTGCATATCTTCATCGTTGCCCTTCCAATATAATACCACAGCTGCGCCCATTATTTCCGATTCTGTTCTTCCTGGTCCACCGTGTCACCCTGCACAATGTTTTGAAAGCCCTACCATTTCCTCTTTTTGGTGTCCGGATTTTCCGTCTTCTGGCACTACCGTATCATCTTTTTTTGGATTGCGATAACACCCGCACAGCTGCCTCTTGCAACCAAACCAGGTCCACCAACCTTGTATCCATGTTTTGCCGCTCCAGCACACTCTGCGCACTGGAATCTCACTCCTTTTTCTTTCCAGCGACCATTCCTCTGCTATATCTATGTCCTTGCCCACGCCGTCCTCTACCATATTCATAGCAACTCCCATTTCCGCTGCATCACACGATCCCATGAGGTCATCCGCTGCGTCTCCTGGTGGTGTTCTCTTTCCCAGCATTCCTGCCACATCCCGACTTGCCGCATATCATCCAACAACCAATACTGGATATAAATTTTCATAGGCGCACGACCCGTAGTTAATTTCGAGAGGCCAATACTCGGACAACCCGTAACGTGGCGCGTGCTATCGATGCTCTCTTCGTCGATGCTCTGGATGATGAGTACTTTATGTTGCTTACGTTGATAGGAGGGAACCGATGATAATTTGGTAGAGCCTGCCATAGTCGTCGAAGCCACTGTGGATGAATGCTGGATTGATGCCATGAAAAAAAAGCTGCAACAAATTTTTTTAAAAAAAAATATACTGGGAGCCTTGTTACTTGTCCATCTGGTTGGAGATTCGCAAATCCCATAAAATTTTTACGAATCATACATTTTGGAAAAGGGAGCGCTAACAGAAGCACATAAGATTCTCTTTGACTAATCCTAAATTTCGAGTGGAGCGGCCTCTGAATGCTTCCTCTCTCTCCATCAATTTGTAACTTGCAATTTCTCTGACGGCCTCCTCAGCGCGTTTTCGGACCAGCTATTCTTACCCCGTCTCGTTGCCATTCCTCAGCCGGACGAGCAAACAGATTTGAATCCATAAATGTTTAACCTCAATTGCCCTACGAGCGGCTTCGGCATCTTTCTGAAATAGCCCAAACCCTGGAAACGTTTTTGGTTTTTTGGCAGGGCCGTGGTGGCTACAGTGTGCCCAAGCAGGGCAGTTGCACGCTGCATTTTTCATTCTGGTTTTTTCAAAACAAAACCACGCAGTGTTTGGGAAGGTGGTAATAGGCAACCCTAGATCTAGGCAGATTTGATTGCAGCGCTTGCCGTTTTGTCTACTGTTGATCTTTAACTCGGGATTTGGGTGCTTTATGACAAGATTATCAACGTTGAACTAGTTCAAATGGACGTGGAACTTTGTTCATGCAAAGGTATGGACGAATTCTCGGGTGCTACTTCTTCATCTCAGGGAAGTTCTCCCAACTTAGAATCTTTGGATTTTTATCTTTGAATCATTAAGCATCAATTTGCATATTAAAAATATTTTACAAATCCACTCGATCATTAAGCATCAATTTGCATATTAAAAATATTTTACAAACCCACGGGATACAGGTCTTATACAGGTCTTACACGCTCGATACAATGCTCGTAATTTTGTCCTTGTTGAACTTTTTGAGGCTTCTCACATCGAGAAAGCTCTATCTCTTCGGATTTTTCCTGCTCGTAATGCTACACTTACTCGTAATGCTACACTTATCACCAGGCTTGGAAATTTGATTTCAATGTCAGGACCTATCTTTTAATATTATCCCTTGTTATGTAGAGCTGGCTAATCTTCCTTTAATCTTTTTATCTGTTGAGCGAGACATTGTTAACACCTTAGGTCGAGTCATCTCCGACCATGGAATTGAGGTTAACGGGGCTCACTTTCGTCGTTACTGTATCGAACTTGACATTTCTCAAAAGAAAACCACTTTAACCTTAAGAGCTGAGGCAAAGTTTTTACTCAAAAGATAGACTATTTTTATCTTCCCAACTCTTGTAGCTATTACCATCGTGCAGAGCACCACATTTCTACCTGTCCCTTTCTAGCTAAGAAAAAATCCCAAACCAATCCTCCCAAATTCAGTCCTCCTGTAGTCACTCCTCAACCTAACCCACCACTTGCTCCCATTAAGTTTGGTTCTACTTCTAACAATGCTCCACACCTTTTTTCTTAGTTTGCTCCCTCTAAGGCAAGAGTCTCCCAATCCCATTCTCTCATTAAGGCCAGGTCCAAGGCGCCAATCATCCACTCACAATCAGTCAAAGATTCACTTTTACATGATGAGTTTGTAATGGTAGGGGGAAGGAAAAGGGCCAAAGCATCTAAAACCACTACTCCCCCTTCCTCTCCTTCACTCAAAATTGACCCAGCTTTAACTGTTAATACAAGCAACTCCTTTGCAATTCTTTCCACTACTATGACTATTGACATTCCTAACCTCGATCCTTCTACTGCCCTGTCACTCATAACATCTAGAGCTTCTCCATGAATCTCCTATCTTGGAATGTCCGAGGCCTAACTAATAGGCTTTGTCGCAAACGAGCCAACAACTTCCTCTTTAGTCTAAATCTCACTTTGGATTTCCTCATTCTTCAAGAAATCAAGATCTCAGCTGAACAATTATCTCTTTCAGCCCATTGGTTTCTCCCCCATTTTTCTGTTCTCGCTACTTCTCATGAGTGTGGCAAAGGTGGAGCAGCCATTCTTTTTCCAGCCTATTGGAAAGACAAACTCCTTCAGCATGGATCCGATTTAGGTCACAGAGCTCCTCACATGGTCCCTTCGGAGTTTGTTCTATTTATGCTCCCAATGACTCTACCGAACGAGCCCGATTGTGGCATGAACTCACTCATAGCCTCCCTTCTATTCCTTGGATTTTTGGCGGTGATTTTAACATGATGGAATTCTCTCATGATAAGCTTAGAGGTGTTTTCTCTCAACTTCCTCATCACGAATATCAACCCTGGTCAAATTTTAAGAAACGTTTCTATCTTTCAGATGGCATTGCAGACACTACTAGTGGCTCTCTAAACAGCTTCACTTGGAACAATCTTCGTAAGGGGCTGGCTCGCATTTATAGTCGGTTAGATAGATATTATTTGTACACTCTTTCTTTTTGGCAGACCCTTTCCAATACTAAAGTCCACCAACACGCAACCTTATCTAATCATTTCCCCATTACTTTATCTATGCAGATCCATAATGACCACCAACGACAAAATTATCATCTCTTTAGGCTACATAGTCAATGTTTCTCTTCTCCTCCTGCCCAACAACTTCTTTCTAGCCTTTGGAACACTAAACCTAGACCCTTAGGTCCAAAGGGTTGGATCCACTGGTGGCTTCAGACTACTAGTAGAGTTAGGAATCTTGTCGGTCATTATGGTAAGGAAGTTGCCTCTTGTTCTCGGCAAGAGTACACCAACATATGCTCTACCATTGAGCACCTTACGACCAAACTAACTGATGATCCCTTCAATAGTCACCTACAAGGGGAGCTTGCTAGAGTCCATATTGCCTTTCAACATTGAGAAGTATATAAGGCACAAGGTGCCTTGATTAAAAGCTGACTCACTTGGCTAAACATTCAAGATGAGCACTATAAGGAATTCTTTAAGTACCTTAACCGGTCCTCCCCTTCGCCCTCTTTAGATAAACTCTCCATAAATGGATCCATTATCACTGATCAAAATAGTCTTCTCTCTTATCTTAAGGAACACTTTGAGGCCTTATTCACCACTACTTCTATGGATCCCACATCCTTCGCGGCCGCCACTCTAAATTATCCTAGACTGGTTAATTCTTCTAGGTTGACAATTTTAGAAGCCGATATTACTCCAGCTGAGCTTCGACAGGCTTGCTTTAACCTAAGCCTTGGGAAAGCCCCTGGTTATGATGGTTTTCTAGCCGATTTTTTCCAAAAGCATTGGGATTTGGTAGGTTCTAACCTCTTCCATGTTATTAAAGAGGCTACACTTACTAGTTCTTTGGGACCAATCTTAAACCAAGGGATTATTCGTCTTCTCCCTA
>MNCI01024081.1:123393-142717 GCA_015680685.1 Gnetum montanum | reverse complement strand
AATCTAATCTAGCCTAAGTGCGATGAGCAACCGATTCCTTGATCAACCGTACACATATTGGACCTCGTGCACGAGTACCACTGGGACTACCAAGCATAGATCCTAGGTACACCACTGGGATTACCAAGCGCAGATCCCAGATATGCCACTGGGTTACCAAGTGTAGATCCTAGCTACACCATTGGGCTACCAAGCAGTCACACTTAAATGCTCGTAATCAAGTCGTACTCGTTCCGCGTTCTAGGAGTTTAAGGGTGAGAGAGAGAAAACAGTAAATAACATTAAATAAATAACGGATAAATAAATAACAAAGTGAATGCTGCAACGATGAAGTAATCTTGATTTTTATTACCGGTCATGTGCGTGTCCAAGTACGACACACTCGAATAAAGACACTGTACAATTACATTCACCACACTGCGAGCAGACATGGGAAAAAATCTAACTCTGGAGGGATCAAACTGCCAGAGCTTCACTACTCTAAAACTGGGATCCAAAAACAAGGGAGAGCTGCCTCTTATTTATAGATATGATGGCGGACTGCGATATCGTGTACACGATATCGCAGGGGAAGACGTGATATTGCGTATGCGAATCGTGTCTCATCACTTAGCAAACTAATGAAATTGAGGGATAATACAATCAATTCTCTCATAAAAATTTTTAGAAGGAATTTAATAACTAGAGTAATAAACATGAATTATCAAATTTCTTTTAATTTTTATCAACCACATAATTTCACAAAATAGTAAGATTAGGCTCAAAAGAAAAATGTATTCCTAAAATTTTGAAAAAAAAAATATTTTTTCAAAATTTTTTAAGGCTCGAGAGTAACCCATTCATCAATATTATCATTACAGTAAATAATAGATATTTGCTAATTGATCTAAGAGCTAGATAACATGTAGTAATCCTCCATTGTAGCTAAAAGAGTATTGATATATTGTAGTGAATTATTGATCCTAAAAAAAGAATCATGTGCAAAGTGCATGTTAGGCACTTGAATATCTTGATCATCAATTGAAATTCCCTTGGTATAATTCCTTTGTAGATCATAATGTAGATTGCATAAAAGAAAATTTGCAGCAATAATAAAAAGAGAGGGAGCTAGAGAACAAATTAACTGTTGAAGAGACAAGGAGAAACTTAATCCAAAATTAGTAACAACTAAAGAATCAACATTAGTGAGTAAGGTATGGATAAGTCGAATAAAATAATTACCAAATTCTAGTATATAGAGATAAGAAATAATGAAATTTCATTCCATCTTATCATAAGCTTTAGAATAATCTAACTTAATATAAGTAATGTCTTGGTTAGTATCAGAAGCCCAATACATTCCCTCCCAAGCTACAATAATGTTATTTAAGATATGTCTACCTTTACCAAAACCAATCTACTATGGTCTAATGATATCTCTAATAACTTTCTAAATTTAGTAAACCATGCATTTAGCTAAAATTTTGTGAGAATTTTTATGAAGAGTAATAGGCCTCTAATTATTAATATGTTGAAGGTCTTCATTTTTAGAAAGAAGATGAATTGCACCTTTATTAATATTTTATCAAGAAAAACTTTTTTAATGGCTCCTTGGAAAACATGAAAGAGATAATCTCGAACGATGTCCTAATGCTTCTTAAAAAATTCAATAATAAAACCATCAAAACCTTGAGCTTTACCATTTGCTAAACTAAAGACTGCTGCTTTAATTTCTTCCACTATAATTTCTATTTTAAGAATACATCAATGTTCTTTTGTTATAAGATAAGGAATATGCGTACTAAAGGTCTAGAAGGATTCCTTAATAGAACCTTCAGAAAAAGAAATAGAAGAAAATAATTTGCTAAAAAATTGTTAATAGTCTTAGGATCTTTAATGATGAAATCATTTATATAAAGTAATTTCATTTTAGGTATTTGACGCTTTCCTTTTACAAATTTAAAAAATTCCTTGTAAGGTTCATCTTTAATTTTTACCCAAACCATGTGACTTTTAGGAAGAGCACTTTTAGGTTAAAAAGTATTCCAACATTGTTTAGCATAATGACCTTTAGCTAAGACTTTTTGAGTTTCAAAATTAAAGGGATTCTAGTCTAAAAGAACTTTTATTTACTTTACAGATTGTATAAAATCTTCTTTAACTTGATACTTATGCTTAGAAAATTAATTTCCAAACCATATAGCATAATTTTTAACTCTACAAGTAGTTTGTTGCCACTAGTTATATAAATGAAATTACTATTAGGCTCTAAGTGAAATATAATAGTAGTGCTCTTTTTTTTTTATAAATGAAATATAATAGTTATGCTCTTGTTGTTGAAAATAAACTATACATTAAAGCTTTTAAATAGAATTAAGAACAAGGTGTTGAAGACATTTTCAAATGCAAATAAAGAAGGTAGACAGAGCAAGTTAATCACCAAGAATAACTTCATTGGTGCTTGATTGAAAGTTACTAATTCTGGATATCCATTTACAAGCATGCTAAGTAAAATGATACTAAAAAAGAATGAGGAAATGAGTCTTCATTTCTACAAAGAAGATATTAAGAAGAAATATTTCTCATATGTTTAAGACAAATGTGATAGGAATACCTTGATAAATAAGACACCATAAAAAATTTCATTTCATTTTTCCAATGTCACTAATAGGTTTTTTTTTCTGCATCTTATAAAGATTGAAAAATATATTTCTCATTGAGTCCTATGAACATATTAGCATTCATGCAAAAAAGCTTATGCTTTTGAAAGGATGAAAAATTAATACTAAAGAGAAAAATGATAATAGGAAAGTGATTTGACAAAGTAGCATTTGTATGCACTTCTACTTTCCTTGTAGGCTCCCAAAAGAAAACATCAGAGATGTAAGATCTATTAGGTTTACAATAAATTCTAACATTTCCTTATCGCTAATTACACCAAGTATAATGCTTCTTAAGATAAAAAAAAATACATCAATAAAAAATAAAGAACAAATACTAACAAAAGTCGAAAGCTTTCCATCCTTGATCCTTTAAAACAAAAAGAAATTACTATTGTAGAAAATAAATTAATTGTTTAGCTTTCACTAAAATATTTTTTGCTTAAACTTATAGTTGAAAGACAACATTTTTGAGAATCTGGTGGCTCTTAAAAAGATATAATAATTATGCTCTTGTTGTTGGAAAATAACTACATATTAAAACTTCTAAATAGAATTAAGAACAAGGTGTTGAAGACATTTTCAATGCAAAGAAAGACGGTAGACAGAGCAAGTTAATCACCAAGAATAACTTCATTGGTGCTTGGTTGAAAGTTGTTACTAATTCTAGATATCCATTTACAAGCATGCTAAGTAAAATGATACTAGAAAAAAACATGAGGAAATGAGTCTTCATTTCTACAAAGAAGATATTAAGAAGAAATATATCTCATATGTTTAAGACAAATGTGATAGGAAGACCTTGATAAATAAGGCACCATAAAAAATATTGAATTTTAGGAAATGTAGGAGCTGTTCAAATATCTTTCAATTTTATTATCCAAAAGTGTAATAAGAATTACATTTTCTACATCTTATTGAGTTATAACTAAAATTATTCTTTGTAATAATATTGTAAGTAACTTTCAAATTAAAAAAAAAAAAAACAAATCCGTTATCTTTCCAAAAAATATTTAGAAAAGCTTGATGTAAATTATTGCTAACTTCAAATAAATTTTCAAGATTAGAGATTAATTTTTCAAAATTCTTTTTCCTGTTTCTATTCAAAGAATAAAGGCTAGAAGCTTCATTCCAAGTAATCCATTTATCATAGTGATATCAAATTTATTGCAAGTGGTACACAATCTAGATACATTAGTGGCCTATGCTTTTTTATTAAAAGGAAGCTATTGTGGGCTAATTTACTTAAGCATATCTTCTAAAACTATAATATAACTGTAATTCCAATATGTACTAAGCTTGCACCACCATGTCTTCCAAATTTATTTAACAATTAGAAAACCAAAAATTGAAATGATTCAAGGAAAAAGAAAACAATGAAGAAAGTTGTTAGAAGACCAACTATTATCATTCTTAGGTTTTTCTTGCATAGGTGTGTTTCTTAAAAGGAACATCCAAATACCATCTCCATTAATGCCCTTTACAATCAATTTTGCTATAAGAGCAATAGCTTGGTTATAATAATTAATAAGGCCAAGTCCTTCATCTTTGTTGCTACTAATGTAAATATCCCAGGCAACTCTAGAAAAACCTTTTTTTATGTTGCTTAGTAGACCAAAGAAACAAATGGATAATACCATTGATTCTATCATAAGAGGTTTTACAAAGAGCCCAACAAGTGAAGTAATAGACATTAGTTGATTGAAGCATTTTCTTAATAATTAAAACTTTGCTAGCAAGGGTGATCTTTTTTTCTTTTCATTTATCAAGCTTCTTTTCAATTTTATTAACCACATAATTTTATTAAATAGTAAGATTAGGCTTAAAAGAAAAAAGTATTCCTAAAATTTTAAAGAATTTTTTTTATAAGATATTCCAAGGCTTAAGAGTAATCCACTCATCAATATTGCCATTTCAATAAACAAAAAATTTTTCTAATTAATCTAAGAGTCTAATAATATGCAGTGATCCTCCACTTTAGCTAAAAAAGTATCAATTGGTTGTAGAGAATTGTTGATTATTGATGAATGGCGAGGTACCCTTATGCCCAACCATACGAATCACAAGCATTCATGAACAATCTGGCTGAATTCCATGGATGGGACTAGCTATGGCATCTAAATTGCTATGCCTTGATCACAGTTCACTGTCTTCTCACTTGGACTAGTGGTAGCTTTGTCACGTATGATTTAGTCTAGAGTGAGGCATATGATTTTTATTATTTTATATTTTATTGTTCTACAATTAACACTAGGTTGAAACTCAATTTATAATCAATTCAACTAATCTAATTGCTAATTAGTAATCAACTACCCTAACATAAGTATTTGATCCCACTTCCCTTGCACATGTTGAACCCATATAACATTGCTAGGTTACCAAATGTTAAGTGTTGCTAGGATTACTAAGAGTTATACACATGCTTGAAGCGATCGTACTTATGTGCCTAATTAATTAACATGCATGAAAATGTAAATATTAACTAAGTACATGAAAAGTAAATCTAATCTAAGTCAAAGTGCTACAATGAATAAGAATCAATCTTGATCTTATTTCTATTCATGGAATATGTCTAGGTACATTGCTAATCGAATAAGACTTTGTACAACTGATTCAGATTCACTCTGTGGGCACTCACTAACTGTTCTCTAAGATTACAGAATAAAATTATAAGAATTTGACTACTGTATTGACAAAACTATGAAAAACTATTGCACAACTCAACGTTACATTTGGGCTTTGACTTTTGAGCATGAGAAAAACATGATTTGTCATACCCCCACGACTGAATGAAAACTTGTTCTCAAGTTAAACAAAATGAAGAACAAGTTCCTTACAAAATATTGGGAATGTATGGGATTATTGACTAATATGTGAACTACTAATTGACTCTAAGTGCTGCATTACAAAATTTTATTCGAGTGGATGCATACAAAATGGTAGTGACAAAAAGACTAGATAGAATTTCAAGGTTACAAAATTTGCAGAGGTCTTCAAGAATCTGTTGAAGATGATTCTCCTTATTGTCACTAGCGATGGCAAAATTTTAACCTTGATTGTTATGTCGATGCTTCTTTGGTTATGTAGAACATTCTTGAATGGTGGATTAAAATTTCTTCTCATTGCCCCATGGATCTAGCAAGCATGCGAATTTTGAGCTACTATCTTGTATGTGCTATGATGTGTCCATGGTCATATTCTCTATTGTCCCTCTCTTGGCTTTATTTTGTGCCTGGCAAAATACCTTCTTCCTTAGGTGTTTCTTTTAGCATCATTTATAGTTACCAAAGGATAAACATCAATTTTGGTAATTTTTTTCTTAATAATCAACCCTTTTCAAATCCCTTAGTTTTCTTTTAAGCACAAGGTGATTATAGCATACTATGCCCAAGGCTATGAGGTAACTAAAATCATCAAGCAATTCACATTATTTTGATCAAATACTATTAGTTACCATGATGTTCAAAAATATGATGTTGGAAAAATTTCAAAAATTTTAAAGCAGGCATCCCTAGCCCCCATGACTAGTAAGCGTAACTCCAGAAGCACATAGGTTGTTGAATAATTGAAACCAAAGGTCTAATTTAGAAGATGGCCAAGAAATATTAATGGATATGGAAATAGAAAAATAGGAAAAATTATTGAGAAGAGAAGTAGTCCCAAAATCATGCATAAAGTTAGAGAAATCATCATTGATGTTTTGAAAGATGTGAAGGTTAGTTCAAAGCCATGATCAACAAAAGTTATGCAAGTGGGTCCTCCCTAAAGCAGGTTCTTGCCATAATGCCCTTGCATAACCACTTCTATAGATGTCCGCGGGCACACGAGAAGTTAAATGTAGACCATGCCTTTGTTCCAAATAACACATAATTGCCATGGTTAGGATGTTGAATTATACTACGTAAAACCAAAAGGCTCATAATTGAATGTAGCAGTGAGGTGAATAATGGAATGGGAAGGGATTGCAGAGATCAGGATGTAAGGTACTTGACCATGTCCACAATGGGTTGTTGTGACAAGTATGATTAAAATGATCAACATATCTATTTGTCCAAGTTCATACCAAGTCCATAGCATGAATAGTGACCTCGCATTGATGTGTTCCATCCTGCCAATCACCATGGATCCAAAACCACCTCAAAGAACAATCATTACTCCAAAAAGAGAAGAAAAGAGAAGAAGGAAGGAAGGACCTTAGTTAGAGGGGTGCCTTTAGGCATGGGAAACATATCTTTCTAGCACCATAACTAGTGCTTATAGCCCATTATTGTGTCTAAGGGGTATGCTTTAAATTTCCATCATTGTTTATTATTTTTTTCTTTTTCCTCTTTTTTTTTTGTGTTTTTGTGTTTTTATTTTTTAATTTTTGGATGGGAACCACACCATACAAAGACAAAGCTTCCTTTTTATTGGTTGATGGGGGAGTGATGATACGTTCCAAGAGGAGTCATAAACCACATGAAGGAAGTTAAGAAGAGAACCCAACAATTCACCTTGAGGTCACACCCTTTACCATTCCCACTTGATCATTCCCTCTTTCTTCAAGGTACAATGATCATTGATTAATTTTAGTTTCATAAAAGAAGAACTAAATTTTTTCCATGAAAAAGACCTTTTATTCAAAGAACTAGAGGGATGGATGAGGTGGTCTCATTGCTTTACACAATTACTTACCCAATCATCTTGATAGCATAACACAAAAAACCCAACACATAGTGTTGACTTTTACATCATGACTTGGCAATATTATTAACAAAAACATAAAAATACATTCATAAAGAAAAAAGAGAATGACTCAAGAATAGAGAAAAATATCAAGAAAAGAAAAATACTAAGAAATGAAAAACATATGAAGAATCAGAAAATTTTGGAAGACATAGGAAAATGATAAAAAATTGTAAAACAAGAAATAGGTTAAAAATACTTATTAGTTTTGTAAGATATATGTGTCTAAGTCCTTTGTTTGATTCATTTTCTTAAGTCTAGAACTAATAAGTAGATCCATTGTCTCTGTGCATCTTTAAAATAATCTTAAAATCTCATTTTTCAAGCCACTGGGTGTCTTTTGGTTTAGTGGCTACTACATAGACTAGTCTTTATTCACATACTTATTCCTTATCTTTGTTGTGGGTTGTTTTAATATTTTAAATTTTTGGCCCATAGTTGCACCCTTTACTATTAGCAGTGATGCATGGATTTTGTTGTCTTTTCACAACGATAGGTTCATCGTTTATGTCTTGTGTTGGAGTGGTGATGGTTGTTGGATTTTGTGTAGGGTTAGAGGACAATGGTTATGAAAAGGAAGGCATTGCACTAGATTGGCATTATGTTAACTCGGATGATTTGGTGGGTCCATGCATGGTTTACTTTGGTTTACAGCTTTTCCTCCAGAAGGGATGTTTCCTACATTGTAGTTGAGGCCCGCTATTATTAGCATGTCTATGCATATTTGCAACACAAGTGGCATTTGTTTGTTGAAATTGTGGTGTCAAACCTTCTTGTGTTGCTAAAGTGGCATGTGAGTATGAGAATATTGAGGATATGCTAAAGGATGAGAGGTGTGAGGTGGTGACCTCATATAAGATGTTGCAAGATGTTGATATTTGGGAGAGTGGTAGTAGTGATTTGAGGTAGAGGGAGTAGAACCAATTGAGAAAATAGATTGTTGAACATAATATCTGTATGGGTCTGGTTGGTAGTAAGGGTAGGGTTGGTCTTGTGGTGGCCTCCCCCATGATTGTGGTTATTGCCACTACGATTGATGCCAATGTTGAGGTTTGTAAGAAGTCCCCCCAAGATAGTATAGTTGGTTTTGGGATTGTCTAAAATTACTGTGTGGAAGAGGAAATCTCCTAGGCATGTACTTCTATACAAACTTTTGATTCAGGCCCCTACCCAATACTCATGTAGATGCAACAAGACTGGGCAATGGCTCTTTGGATGATCATATAGGCAAATGTCGCATCCACCATCTTCTTCGACGGCTAAGTTTATAGCCTCTTCTTCTACAACCATTTCTCCTTCTTGCCAAAAAGTGTTCCTAGTTGTTTCTTAGTTTTTTTCCTCCTTTTTTTGTGATCACTTGATTCATTTTGCTCTATTCTCTCCTCTATGATTTCTTCGCAAGTTTTACCTTTCTCATCCATCAATTCTAACATCTTATCCAACTTTTCTTTAATCTTAATGATAGAATTTTGTATTAGCAAGGTTTGTTGTAAATCACCTCATCAAGAGATGCCTCTTTTTCCTTATCATAGATATGGACACTTTTCTTTTGTAGAGTTGGGTCCTAGTTATTTTCCTCTACATTCTCTCATCTACATAGCTCTCCTTCTTCTTTCACCCACACTTGATTAACTCTTCGATCTAATGGGTTTGTAGCTTGTATAATTGACCTAGAGTATACATCCCATGGGTCTCCCTTGTTTCATTATGAAGCCCATTGATGATGTGGAAAAGTTACCTTTCCTCAGAGAAACCATGGCCTAGGCATCTATGTAGTAGCGAATAGTATCTTTCTAAGGCCACTTCCAAGGGTTCATGATTTTCTTACTTCCACTCTTGGATTTCTTTTCTTAGGTTGGATAGTCTCACATAGGTTTTGTATTTTTCATTGAAAAGTTCTAGCATTGTGGACCATTGGTGAATGGAACTTGGTTCCAATGATCTACACCAACTTTCATCTTTGTCGATTAGTGTGCTAGGAAAGAGCTTAAGCTTTTGCCACCTACTTTCAATGTTTTATAAGGCATAGGCATCATGGAAGGCTTGTAGATGATGTTGTGGATCAGAATTATAGCTTTCCATGAACTTAGGAATATTATTAATATCAAGCCTAGGTAGGAGACCTTCCTTGTAATGCTTATGAGGTATCTTAATTGCCTCTATGATTTGCATCAAGCTCTTAGTGGCCAATAAAGGTTCATCATCATTAGACATGTTGTGATGAAAATTTCTATTTCTATTCATTTGATTGTGATGATCTTGTCTATGCTTATGATGATGTCTTTGATTTTGCCCTTAGGTTCAATTTCTATCTTTTTCTTGACCCTATAGTGGAGCTCTATCTCTATACCCACATTCATCTTCATTAGAACTAGACATTGAAGAGGAAAAGGAAGATGAGGAACTGGGAGAATCACCATGGCTTCTATAGTTCTTTCCTTGGTTCCTTGATTTATCTTATCTAGGTTTAGAGGAGGTCTTAGGCGTTGAGGCCTCCCCTAGTTCAGGACTTACGTCATCTCCTCTAAGATTGTCTACCTTAGGTGAATGTAGTCTTTGAGTGTTGTCAGGGTGGTCATGATCATAAGAAACCCCTGCATAAGGTTGGTTACTCCAATTTTCTTCATTGTATATCTTATTAATTCTCTAATGAATGTGTTTGCTATATAGTGCATGCTCACTTTATTGTGGAAGAGACATTGTTGTTGGTTTATAGTGTGTGTGATTTGATATTATCTAGACTAGTGGTAGCTTTGTCATGTATGGTTTAGTCTAGAGTGAGGCATATGATTTTTATTATTTTATATTTTATTGTTCTACAATTAACAATAGGTTGAAACTTAATTTATAATCAATTCAAGTAATCTAATTACTACTTAATAATCAAATATTCTAACATAAGTATCTGATCCCACTTCCCATGCACATCTTGACCCCATATAATGTTGTTAGGTTACCAAATGTTAAGCATTGTTGGGATTACCAAGAGTCATACACATGCTCAAACTGATTGTACTTATGTGCCTAATTAATTAACATGCATGAAAATGTAAATATTAACTAAGTACATGAAAAGTCAATTGCATGGAAAGTAAATCTAATCTTAGTCAAAGTGCTACAATGAATAAGAATCAATCTCGATCTTATTGCTATTCATGGAATATGTCTAGGTACATTACTAATCAAATAAGACTTTGTACAACTAACTCAGATCCACTCTATGGGCACTCACTGATTATTCTGTAAGATTACAAAATAAAACTACAATAATTTAGCTACTCTATTGACAAAACTATAAAAAACTATTGCAAAAATCATGCCAAATTGAGAGCCTAGGTGCTATATTATAGGCTAGCATATACCTTGCTATGTCGGATACCCAATGTCACATCTGGGCTCTGATGTTTGAGCATGAGAAAAACATGATTTATCAATTATAAAAAAAGAATCATCTACAAAGTGCATGTTAAGCAATTGCATACCTTGACCATCAATTGAAATTTCCTTAATGATATTCCTTTGTAGATCTTAATGTAGATTATTTGAAAGAAAGTTTGTAGCAAGAATAAAAAGATAGGGAGCTAGATGAAAACTTTGACAAATTGACTATTGAAGAGAAAAGAATGAACTTAATCTAAAATTAGTAGAAACTTGAGCATTAGTGTCAATGAGTAGTGCATGGATAGATGAATCAAATAATCATTAAATCCCAATTTATAGAGATAAGAAATAATGAAATTCTATTCAATCCTATCATAAGCTTTGACATAATCTAACTCAATAAAAGCAATATCTTGGTTAGTATTAGAAGCCCACTACATTCCCTTCAAAGCTACAATAATATTTAATATATGTCTACCTTTAACAAAATTGATTTGCTTAAGTTTGATGATATCTTCAATAATCTTCTAAATTCAACAAGCCATATGATGAAACATGATATCTTAGGTAGCTAAGTCGTTGGAACATGATAAAGCATCATTTTGTCAAGTGTATCAGTCGGTTGAGATATCATATATGCTATGTCGTAGATGCTACATTGCATCTACATTGTAGCATGCCCATCAATCCTACATTGCATCTATTGTATCGTAGATGTAATATCACATCTACTATATTGTAGCTGCATTGATGCATCCTCATTAATACATCCTCATTGATGTAGCCAAATGCATCAACGCATCCTCATTAATGCAATGCTTGTATTTATCCCTAAATATGCAAACACCTATTGCGTATTTGATACCATTTGATTAGCAATGTAGCTAGAGNAATTTACTTTCTATGTACTTAATTAATATTTACATTTCTATGTACATAATCAATCGATAGAATGAGTGTGACTAGTTTCAAGTGTAAACACATATTTTCTTGGTAATCCTAGTACTGTTGTTGCTTGGTTCACCTCATAGCATAACACTTGGTAATCTTAGTAGTGGATACGTGAGTTCAAGACATGTACAATAAGCTAAGAATAGACACTTATTAGCTTTAGGATAGTTTAGGATTTAAATTTATTATTAATTATATTAAATAATTAATTTTCATACTTTTACATAACTTAGCCTTAGCCACATAACATCAATAATCATATGCCTCACTTTGGACTAAACCATACATGATAAAGCTACCACTAGTCCAAGTGAGAAGACAAAGACCTATGATCAATGCTTAACAATCTAGATACTACACTAGTCCCATCCAAGGAATTCATCCAGATTGCATGTGAACACTTTTGATTTGTATGCTTGGGCATAGGGGATATCTATTGCTCATCATTGGTGCCGTTGCCGAGGATAGTGCTAGTGATGTAGTTATTTATATTACAAATGATTGTTGTAAAAGAATCAACAACTTATCTTTTAAGAAAACTTAATATTTTAAGTCATGCACATTATTAAATGAAAACATGGCTCCATCACATAGGGCCTATAGTTCATCACACAGTGAGAACACTAGTAAGAGTAATGGTAGGGTCTATATTGAAGAGAATTAGAGTGTACCACCACAAGCTTGAGTTTGATATGCCCCATTATGATCCTTACTATCAAAGACTACATTTAACTATCACAAAAAATCCTAGAGGGGATGGAACATGTCCTAGAATAAGAAGGACCTCAAGGCCTAAGACCTCCTCCAAACCTAGAAGATATGAATCAAGGGACCATGGGGAAGATATAGGAGCCATGGTGATTCTCCTAGTTTACAATCTTCCTCTTCATCTTCAACGTCTGGTTGTAACAAAGATGAACGTAGGTATGAAAATAAAGATATACTAAGTGGTTAAGATGAAGATAGAAATTAAAATCAAAGATAAGATACAAGGTATCAATTGGAGCATAGACGTCATCACCATAATTAGATAAATAAAAATAGAGATTATGACCATGACATATCTAATGATGATGAACTCTTGTTGGCTAATAGGAGCATGACACAGATTAGTAGTTAGAATACCTCATAGGCATCAAGGGGAAAGTCTTATCAAATGGCTTAATATGAATAACATTCTTAAATTCGAGGGAGACTATAATTCTGATCCACAACATCATTTACAAGCCTTCCATGATGCTTGCACCTTGCAAAATATTGAAAGTAAGTGACAAAAGCCTAAGTTCTTTCCTAGGATACTAATAGAAGAAGCTAAAAGTTGGCATAGATTGTTGGAATCGGATTCAATCCATCAATGGTCTATAATGCTTGAACTCTTTAATGAAAAATACCAAACCTATTCAAAAGTGTCTAATAGAAGAAAATAAATCCAAGCGTGGAAACAAGAAAATTATGAATCCTTGGATGTAGCCTTGGGAAAATAATATTCTTTATTACATAAGTGTCCAAGCCATCATTTTTCTCAAAAAGAACAACTTTGTCACATCATAGATGGGCTTTGTAACAAAATGAGAAAGATCCTTGGGATCTATGCCCAAAGAAAATTATTAAAGTTGAGAGCTCATTGAATAGAGAGACTAATCAAACAAGTGACAAAAGAATAAGGAAAGTTATGTAAAAGGAAGAATTTAAATGAATATAATTTGGATCCAACTCTTCACAAAAAATAGGTTGAAATTTATGATCAAGAAAAAGATGTAGCTTTGGATGAGTTGATTTTCCATAAAACCTTGTCAATACAAAAGTCTAGTATTGATATTGAAGCAAGGGTAGATGAAATGAGGAAGATGATGAATGAAAAAGTTACAACCAACTTGAAAATCTCAAAGGAGAAGGTAAAGCAAATAGGATTAAGTAATCAAAAAAAGAAGAGTAAAAAGAACAAGGAAACATGAAAGGACAATTATTAGCAAAAAGGGAAAATAGATGTAGTAGAAGAGGTTATAGACTCATATTTAGATGCGGAAGATGGATATGACATTTGTTAATATGAATATCTAAAGGGTTATTGCCCAATTATGTTACATCTGCAAGAGTTTGGAGCTTTTTCTTTGAATCCCAAGTTTGTAGAAAAGCAAATGCCTAGAAGATTGCCTTACCCACAAAACAATTATAGAAAATCCTAGAACCAATAGTACTATCCTAGTGGGACTTCTTATCAACCTCAAAACTACTATTAACCATAGTTGAAAAACCCACAGTCGTGGAGGATGCCATCAGTAAACTAGCAATACCCTTATCACTAGCCAAATTCTTATAGATATTATGTTCAACAACATGCTTCTCCTAATAGTTCTACTTCCCATGCCTCAACTTATTACTGCTACTCTTCTGAATACCATCAACCTATAACATCTCCTGTGGGATTACTATCCCATACCTTTCATCATCTATCACATCCTTAATACTTTCATACTTCCCTCCAACATATGTCATCACCAACAATTCTAGAAGGATTAGCACCACAACCTCAACAAAAGAATGCAACTTATGCTATGAATATATAAAAGGATAATAGTGCTAGTAGCCCTCAACAAAATTCTCAGAAATGTTCTTTCTTTAGGATAGTTCCCACACATGTGAATCAAACTAGTAGACCTACTCGCTTATCAAAATTAGCACAAGGAAAATTTGGTACAATCTCCTTCCTTGGAAAGACAAGGTCTCCTAATTCTATGCAAAAACCAATAACCATTACTACTCCAACACAAAACATTATAGATAAACTTATCACTATGGAAAGACAAAACATTCCATGCATTGCTAATAATAATAAAGGGTGTAGTTGTGGGCTGAAACTTCAAAGTGATAATACAATCCCTATACTAACCCACAAGAAATGTAAGAAACAAGTGTGTCTACAAAACTATGTCTACACAATAGTTCCTAAACAAAAAGATACCCAGTGGCTAGACAATGAGAATACCAAACCATTCAAAAGATACATAGAAATATCCAAACTAGTTATTAGTTCTATTCCTAAGAAAATGAACTAAATAGAGGAGTTAGAGAAGGACATCTTACACTCTAACTATACACCAAAAGAAGATGTTAAACACGAAGACACAAGAACTAAAATAGAAAATAAAAAAAAAAATATGTCTAGACCCTCTAAAAAGAAAATACCTTCTAATCCAACTAAATATATGTCTCCAAATGATCGAAACATGATTATCATTAATGTTGAGTATGCTAGCAAGGGAAAAATTAAATCACTAAAGATGATAAATGAAAACCTTAAGGTGTATAACAAAGGAAATTTATGGTCCATTTTTTGAATGCTTGCCCATGAGTTTAGTTGTTGGGAAGATGATCCATCTTGAATCAAGAACTAATAAGTGCATTTTCATTTTTTATTGTACAAATTTTTATTTCTTCAAAATTTTCTAATTCTTAATATGTTTTTCATTTCTTGTTATTTTTTGTTTCTTACTAATTTTCTCTTTTCTTGAGTTATTTCCTTTATGTTTTATGAATGTACACTATGTTTTTGTGAATAATGATGTCTTTAGTCATGATGCAGAAGTCAACACCATGTGTTGGATCTTTTTCTTATGCTATTAATTCAATTGGGTAACTAATTATGTAATATAGTGCGACCACATCATCCATTGCTCTAGCTTCTCTAAATAAAATGACTTTATCATGAAAGAAATATGGTTCTTCTCAGATGAAACCTAAATTAACTAATGATCATTGTGCCTTGAAGAAAATGGAAAAGATCAAGTGGAAATTAAAAAAAAAGGATATAACCTTAAGAGGATTTGTTGGATTCCCTTCTTGAATTCTTTCTTTAGGCCTATGAATCCTCATGAAATGTATCACCACTCCTACTACCAACCATAAAGGAAGTATGTCCTTATAATATGTGGTTGAGAGAGAGAGAGAGAGAGAGAGAGAGAGAGAGAGAAGAAAAAGATAGAGAGAGAGAAAAAACAAATGGAAATTCAAAGCACACCTCTTTGAAGAAATCTTGGGGTACAAGTGCTAGTTATGGGGCTAGAAAGACATGTTATCCATGCTTGAAGGCACCCCTCTAACTAAGGCCCAAATTTCTTCCTTAATAATCTCTACAACTACTTCCTTCTTCTCTTTTTATAGTAATGCTAATTCTTTGTGGTTGTTATGGACTCATGATGGCAGGCAAGAAGGGACACATCAATGCGAGGTCACTATTAATGGTATGGACTTAGTCTAAAACTTAGATGAATAGGTATGATGGTCATCTTAATCACAATTAAAACAAGAACCTAAAGTAAACATGGTTTTGTACCTCCCATCCCAATCTCTAAAATTCCTTATCATCCCATTATTCATCTCATTGATGCATGTAATTATGAGCCTAATGATTTTGTATAGTATAGTGTAGGATCCTAACTAAGGCAGTCCTATGTTATTTAGAATAAAGACATGATCTACATTTAACTTCTAAAGATGTCCATGGTGTGACATCCCTTTCTCGGATGTTGTAGACACAAGATTGTTCGTTACTTAATTGATTGCATTGTTAAGTAATATAATGGAAACATCATAAAATACGTAAATAATGAATTAACTGGTAAATGAATAACTAGTACTTGGAATAGGAAGAGAAAAGAGAAAATTTTTATTAATAAGACAGAGAGTATTGTAATGCCCTATGGGTTATCTTTCCATGCCACTTAAGCTTTGAAGGTAATCTAGCACTGCCACCACAATTAGGCTATCTAGTTGAATGGATGATCAGTATCTTCTTGTCCCACTTCATCTGGCTCCTGTCACTTGCCTTTCTAGGCTCCGCAACTCCATGCCAACATGACCTCTAAACCCAAACTTAAATGGCATAGGTTAAACCCATTCCCAAGGGATACATGAACAATCATAACTCCTCATAACGAGGTACCCCTTCATTTGAAGGTTAATTACATTTTACAATATGTTTCTACCCTTAACAAGGGATGAGACATTACACATAGACATCTATAGAAGTGGGTATGCAAGGGCATTATGGAAGAAGCCTACTTTGGGGAGGACCCACTTGCATGACTTTTGTTCATCATGGCTCTTAATCAAAACATCACATCTTCTAGGACATCATGGAAAACTTCTTGAACTTTATGCATGATTTTGAAACTAATTTTCATTAATTTCAATTAATTTTTACTACTTTTTATAGTGAACTATCCTTCAAATTTAATATTTCTTGGGCATCTTGTGAACCAAACCTTTGGTTTTAGTTCAAAAACATGTGAGCTTTCAGAGTTGAGCTCATTTATCATGGGGGGCTAAGGATTTAATTTTTAAAATTTTTCTAATACCCTATTTTTGAACATTATGGTAACTAATAGTAAAAATAATTAAAATGACTTAAACAACTTCATGATTTTAAATACCTTAGAGCCTTGGGGAACATTATTATGAAATCACCTTGAGCCTAAATGCTAAAAGTTTTTTGAATTTTTAGCTAAATAAGGATTTAGAAAGGATTAATTATTAAAGAAAAATTATCAAAAATAATGTTGATTCTTTGGTGATTTTAGATGACACCAAACAAAATATCTAATCTTGAAGGTCTCTTGCAAGAAAAGGAAAAGAGGCCAAGAGGAGGATATGCCCATGAACAAATAGCATATACAATGACAAAAGCTCAACATCACATGATTGTTGGACCCATGGGATAATAAGGAGAAAATTTTAGCCCATCCTTAAAAAATTTTCTACATAAAAAGAGAAGTACTAAGATAACAATCAAGGCTGAAAAGTTTACCACCACTAGTGGCAACAAGAAGATTCATCTTTGATGGACTTTTGAAGACCTTTGCAATTTTATAAACTTTAATAGTTTTTCATTCTTTTTGTCATTTTGTAATATGTCCACTTGAATAAAATTTCTATAATGGGCCACTCCAATTTTGTAATGGCAGCTAATCTAGTCTTGGTCACCCCACAATTTTTACAATGGAACTTTGTCCATTTATATATAACTCAAGGACAAGTTTTTAGTCAATTATGGGAGTATGATAAGATCTAATATGTTAGGTAGTTGAATCATTATGACATGATGAAGCATCATTTTGTTAAGTGTATTAGTCAGTTGAAATCTTGTAGAAGCTATATTGCAGATACTACATTGCATTTGCATTGTAGCATCCCCATCAATGTGTCTTAGTTGGCTACTATAAGTTAGCTGCATCGACGCATCCTCATTANGAAAGTATATCTATTCCAAGTTGCTGTAATGAATATGAATCAATCTTGATCTTATTGCCATTCATGCAATGTGTCTAGGTACAATGCCACTTGAATAAGACACCATACAATTGACTCAAATCCATGCTATGGGCACTCACTGACTATTTGTTAAGATTAAGAAATAAAACTCTAAGNTTATTCAAGTGGCATTGTACCTAGACACATTGCATGAATGGCAATAAGATCAAGATTGATTCATATTCATTACAGCAACTTGGAATAGATATACTTTCAATGCAATTTACTCTCTATGTACTTAATTAATATTTACAATTCCATGCATGTTAATTAATTATTAGAATGAATGTGATCAATTTTGAGCATAAACATGTATTCACTTGGTAATCCTAGCAGTGTTATTACTTGGTTCACCTAGTAGCATAACACTTGGTAATCCTAGTAGTGGGTATGATGAGTGGCGAGGTACCCCTACACTCAACCATACGAAATGAGCGTAGCACGCACGATCTGATCGAACTCCGCAGACTAAGTGCCTACATGCCCCATGGAACACTTAGGGTTAATCATTCGTTGTCTTCCCATACTTGTAGTTGTCACGGTGTATGGTTAAGCAAGTCTGAGGTATATGATTTTTATGGTCTTTTATGTTTTATGTCTCCTATGCTAAAAAGGTGAAGGGTTGAGAAACTAACTCTCACTAATGGACTAAGTCTAATTACCTAGCGTCAGCATCCATTCCCACTTACCGTACACACCTTGAACTGATGCAACTGTGGCTACCAAACAGTAATCGTTGCTGGGATCACCATGCGTAACGCACATGCTCGAAGTGGTTGTACTGAGGCACTTAACTAGGAGGAAAGGATTGAGAAAGCTAATCTAGCCTAAGTACGATGAGCAGCCAATTCCTTGCTATCCGTACACATCCTTAGATGCTTGTAATCAAGTCGTACTCATGAGCATCCGTTTCTTGATTATCCCTAAACATCCTTAAATGCTCGTAATTAAGTCGTACTCATGAGCATTCGTTCCTTGACTATCCATACACATCCTTAGATGCTCAGAATCAAGCCGTACTCATTCTACATTACTAAGAGAAAGTAATAAATAACATTAAATAAAAATCATATTCCATGCATTGTAAGGTTTATCCAGGAAGTTCATCTTTATTGCCGTACACAACTTGTGTTTAGGTACAATGTTGCTCAAATAAAGATTCGTTCACTTTAGGACTCCTACTGTGGGCACATGGAAAATATTCTATCTCTGGAGTGATCAAACTACCAGAGTTTCCCTACTTCTAGCCTAGGATGGATGATGAGTGGCGAGGTACCCCTACACTCAACCATACAAAATGAGCGTAGCACATGCGATCC
>MNCI01024081.1:100940-120887 GCA_015680685.1 Gnetum montanum | reverse complement strand
AAAAGTTAAAGAAATTTGTAAAACAAAAATGTGTAAGAAAAAAATGTTGTAAAACAAAAATGTTGTAAAACAAAAATAAGAAAAGTTAAAGAAATTTGTAAAACAAAAATGTGTAAGACAAAAACGTTGTAAAACAAAAATGTTGTAAAACAAAAACTTAAAATAACTAAGGGCCCCATATGGTTAACATAGGTGGCCATCTCCCCCATGACTGAGTGGAAAGGGAGAGATCCAAAATAATGAGTGCCTGTTTGAATTTCTAAGAAGTGCCCAACTTCTCCCAATTGATGATCTTAGATTAAGGGGTGGAAGTTGGCGACGCTCATATTCCAATGTATATATGCTTTTGTTATGGGCATGGGTTTCCTTAGTTTGTTCCATGCATATTTGTTTGCTTCTTCGAGTAGCTGTCAACCATGGGGTGTCTACTACTGGTTGTGTGGTTGCTACATACGGGTATCTTTGTTTCAAAGTTTCAAGGGTACACCTATTGCATGAAGCCATTTCCTCCATGTCATCACTCGATGAATCATTGTATGTGATGCATGGAACTTTTCTCTTCTCAATCTTTCCATAAATATTTATCTTAGAAATTTCCAAGGAAAGATCGCAGATCGTAAGGCATGCGTCTACTGTACTAAGACATGCCCTTCCCATTATAATTGGGAGGTCCCCTTCATTGTTGTTGACTTCAATCACCAAGAAATCAGCTGGGTAAGATCAACCACACACAGTGGTAATGATGTCCTCCACCAATCCCAAGGGAATGGTGATGGACTGGTCTGCCAGCTCTAGTTGAATGTTGCTCTTCTTAAGTTGGGGCAGGTTCCAGGTGTGATACATCTCTTGTGAAATTAAGTTGACTCCAGAACCTGAGTCAAGAAGAGCCCTATGCGGTTCATTTCCAGCGACTTGAAGGTAGATTAAGGGACTTCCAGGATCAGTTAGTTTCCTAGGAAGGTGGCCTACCTTAATCCAATCAGTTACGGTATGTATCAACATAACCGTATGCATTAAGCTTTGTTGGACTGAAGGGTGCTCCAAAGTGTTAGATGGTGGAGGAGTGTACATGGGCTCAACCGCTTGTTGTTGCGAGAGTTTGTCTGGGCTGTTGGTTCTGAAGAAGGGTCTTCTCTTTTTACAGTTGTTAGAACCAGCAACAGGTTGAATATTTACAGCTCTCACAGCATGACATTGCTGCGGTTGAGTAGGAAGTTTCCCTTGCATTGTTGGAGTAGGAGGTGTTATGAGAACTACTTGTGGAAGAGGTGCGGATGGATTTGGATGATGGTGTGGGTATGGAGTGTCTCCCGGAGGAGAAGGAGTCCTTCTGAAGTACTCTTGAACTTGGTAGTGACGGTGGGGAGTTGTGTAACTCATAGAGTCACTTGGAGAAATCGGCTGCTGCACATAATATTCATAAGGGTCAGGTTGCCGGTAAGGGTACTGATGTTTCAGCGATGGAATCCCCCATGACTGTGGGTATTGCCACTACTGATGCTGTCCGATGGGTTGTGGGGGAGTTCCACTTGAATAATACGTTAATGGTTGGTGGAACTGCCTTGGGTTACCTTGGGGATAAGGTAATCTATGAGGTGTTTGCCATTGATTAAGTCTTGGATTAAGTGCATACACCCTAGACTCCTGTAGATGTGAGATGATTGGGCAACATCCCTTAGGATGGTCATAGTGGTAGATCTCACATCCATCGTCATCATTTATGTCTGAATCCACAACCCCATCGAAGTTAGTGATTTCCCCTTACCCTTGTTATGTATAGGGCCTAAATCTCTCCACTTTGTCTTACCTTTGTCACTACTTTGTTCTACCTTAGACTCTTCTACAATTTTTAAGAAAGTTTCAATTTTAGAGTCTAAGGAACTCCATACGTCATCTACCTTAGCTGCTATTTCTGTTGTGAGCTTTTGAAGTGGCAAGGTCTTTCTGTTCGTCAACTCTTCGATTGGTGACTCATCCTCTTCATCGCAAAATTTCACTCCCTTCTTTCGAAGAGAGGGATCACGATTGTATTTTTCTGCAATTTCCCTCTTTCATAGCTCACCTTCTTCTTTTGCTACTTGCTCCAACAAGCGATGTACTTCATGGGCTCTAAGTTGTGAGAGTCTCCCTTGGGCATAAGTCCCAAGGGTTCTTCTAGTTTCATGCCTTAGCCCATCCACGATGTGGTGACGTTGATCCCATTGAGCATTTCCATGGCCCGGGCAATGATGTAACAATGTGTAGTAGCAGGCCATGGCAACATCCAAGGGTTCGTGAATACCCTGCTTCCATCCTTGGATCTGCTTACACAAATTAGACACTCTGGAGTATGTTTGATATTTATCGTTGAAGAGTTCTAACATCGTACTCCACCTCCTGATGGTTTCCGGTTCTAAGGACCGGTACCAACACTCTGCTTCCTTGATGAGTGTCCTTGGGAACAACTTAATTTTTTGCCACTCATTTTCTATATTTTGCAAGGCACAGGTATCGTGGAATGCCTGTAAATGATTTTGCGGATCTGCGTTGTATCCCCCTTCAAATCGTGGGATATTGTTCATGTCTAAACGTTTGATCTGACTATCTTTTAATGCCTTGTGGGAATCCTAACTGCCTCCGTTATGTCAAGCATACTTTGGGTTGCAAGTAGGGGCTCGTCATGATCATCTTTTTCATGACACCTGTGATGTCTGTGTTGTTCCCTACTCTCCCTACGTCCTTGCCCTTGTCCTCTCTCTCGACTTTCCCGTCGAGGTCTCTCATTTTTCTTACTTTTATCCTCTCCATTGTGCTCGTCATGATTGCGCCCTAATGTGGAAGGAGAGGGTGAGTGATGTGAAGAAGGGGAAGAAGAAGGGGAACCATCGCCATGACAATGTTTCTTGCCTTCTCTTCGGCTGCTACGGCCCCGATCGTGGTGACGATCAAAGTGCCCGTCCTTGTCATGTGTTGTTCCTTATGTGAATAGTTGGTGTTCATGGGCATTAGAACTAGGGATATGTATCGTTGATCATAGGTTTTGATACCCTACCTCCTCAATTTTGTTAAGAGGGGGAACATCTCTTGATAGCGAACCAGTTATAAGTGGTTCACCATCTCTAGTTTCACTAAGGACGTGTGGGACCTCTTTGCCCTTCAATAGTGTATGTTGGCTCTCCTGCCTTGAGTCCCTCATACATTGCGAAGCTGTGGGATGGTAATCCCTCATGTCAAAATTGCCCATAACGTATTCAACATAAAATTCTATCATGCCAATCTGTGCCAAAGCATGGAGAAGCATGTTAGGGATTGCTCGATCTGGAGGTAACACTATGTTACCATGTAGATCTCTCCAGCGCATCTGTTCATCTTGATGGAAGATAAAAGTAAAAATGGGAATATACTTATCGGGATGAGTATATTCCACCCTATATTGTTGAGGCACTGGCTGATTTAGGTTATGTGTTTTTGATTTCCGACTATTTCGTGTATGGTCCTTAGGTGGTGAGTTGCTCTTGTTAGAAGAAGACATTTTTATTGGTGTGCTAATTTTACCGTTATATAAATTTTTGTTTAATTAACTTGAAGGTTCATTTAGGCTCCCAACGATGTGAGTGATATCCTTATGTTCTATTTAGTGCACAAACACTTAGTCCCCGGCAATGGCGCCAATGATGAGTGGCGAGGTACCCCTACACTCAACCATACGAAACGAGCATAGCATGCGTGATCCAGTCGAACTCTGCAGATTAAGTGCCTACATGCCCCATGGAACACTTGAGGTTAATCATTCATTGTCTTCCCAGACTTACTTGTAGTTGTCATGGTGTATGGTTAAGTAAGTCCAAGGTATATGATTTTTATAGTTTTTATGTTTTTCTCCTATGCTATCGAGGTGAAGGGTTGAGAAACTAACTAACTCTAACTAATGACTAAGTCTAAACTAACCTAGCGTCAGCATCTGTTCCCACTTACCGTACACACCCTGAACCGATGCAACCGTGGCTACCAAACGCTAATCGTTGCTGGGATCACTACGCGTAACGCAAGTGCTCGAAGTGGTCATACTGAGGCACTTAACTAGGAGGAAAGGGTTGAGAGAATCTAATCTAGCCTAAGTGCGATGAGCAGCTGATTCCTTGACTAACCGTACACATATTGGTGCACGACTACCACTGGGATTACCAAGCGTACATCCTAAATACGCCACTGGGTTACCAAGTAGTCACACTAGATGCTCGTAATCAAGTTGTACTCATACCACGTTGCGATGAGCAGCCGATTCCTTGACTATCCGTACACATCCTTAGATGCTCATAATCAAGTCGTACTCATACCGCATTCTAAGAAAAAGCAGTAATAACATTAAATAAAATCCTATTCCATGCACTGCAAGGTTTATCCAGGAAGTTCGTCTTTATTGCCGTACACAACTTGTGTTCAGGTACAATGTTGCTCGAATAAAGGTCCGTTCACTTTAGGACTCCTATTGCGGGCACATGGAAAATATTCTATCTCTGGAGTGATCAAACTGCTAGAGTTTCCCTACTTCTAACTCAGGATGGGGAAACAAGGGAGAGCCGCCTCTTATTTATAGATATGGCGGCGGACCGCGATATCGTGGCCTATGCGAATTACGTCTCATCAATGGGGAAACAAGGGAGAGCCACCTCTTATTTATAAATATTGCGACGCACCGTGATATCACGTACGCGATATCGCAGGGGAAGACGCGATATCGCGTACGCGATATCGCGACGACCGCGATATCATCACGGCCTATGCGAATCGTGTCTCATTAGGGTACATGAGTTCAAGACATGTACGAAAAGCTAGAAATGGATACTCATTACCCTTAGGATAGTTTAGTATTTAAATTATTAATTAGATTAAATAATTAATTTTTATACTTTCACATAACTTAGCCTTAGCCACACAACATCAATAATTATATGACTTACTTTGGACTAAACCATATGTGATAAAGCTACCGTTAGCCAAAGTGAGAAGACAATGACTTGCGATCAATGCTTAACAATCTAAATACCATACTAGTCTCATCCATGGAATTTGATCAGATTGTGTATGAATGCTTGTGATTCGTATGGTTGGGCATAGGGGATACTTGCTGCTCATCACCATACATTTAGTTAAAATTTTATAAGTATTGTTAAGAAGAGTAATATGCCTCTAATTACTAATATGTTGAAGATCTTCATTCTTAAGAAGAAAATGAATCATACCTTTATAAATGTTTTTACCAAGGTAAACTTTTTTAATAACTTCTTGGAAAACATGAAGTAGCATTTGTATGCACTTTTACTTTCATTGTGGGCTTCCAAAAGGAAATATTAGAGATGTAAAATGTATCAAGTCAATAATAAATTCTATGATTTCCTTGTTGAAAATTACAAGGATAATGCTTCTTATTTGAATGAGGTGGAAATATAGAGCTAACATTAGAAAGAAAATATTTTCTTTAAAATTGTACCAATCTTCTTTTTCTTAAGAAGATATATTAGGAGGAAGACTACCAAGTTTATCTAAATGACTTTTAGCCTTATTGAAATTACCTCTTAAGTAGAGATAGAAGATATTTAGAAACCTCTCAAGTATTTTTTGAATTATTAGGAGCATAAATATTATAGAGTTCAAAGTCTCTGTTTTCACTATGATAAGTAATCTAAATAACTCTTTCAAGGTTGTCAAAACTAGAATTTAAAACTTTTTGAGTCCAATTTTTATTAATAAGAATAGTAACACCTCCTTTATTAACTTGCAGTAGAACAAATAATGTAGTTTTTCAAAATGCATTTATCAACAAAACTAATATCATGCAATGAAATCTTAATTTATTGAAGGGAAATAAAATTTTGAGATATATGCCAATTTGAAAAAAACTCCTCAATAATCTTTGCTTAGGACCTATCAAAAAGGCCACAAACATTCCATGATAGGCCTCTTCTTTTTGTGTTGCAGTAAGTGAAATCTAGATGCATTAATATTTCCATTACGGGTCTTCACTAAAAATTTCATTTTTTTCCAAAGATAAATTATCTTTAGATATTGAGGGTTTACTAACATCTTTAGAATTAAAAGGATTAGTAAAAAGTTGAGAACTTGTTAAAGTATTTCATTTATGCTTGTCGAAAACTATCATTATTTACATTTTTTGAAAATTGTTGTTTCTTTATCTTACAAACAACTTTTTAAATAAGAATAGTATAGATTCCAATAACATGGCCTTCACGATGATGATAGTTGCAACATCCTTGCAAATTATAGTATGTAATTTTAAAAGAAAAAGACTATTTATCGACCTTGAGTTTTAATTCTATCTTCCTTTTTCATAAATCAATCTCTATAAAATAACATGTGCGCTATACACCGTCCAATAATGTTTTTAACTCTATCTTTAGGATTGTGCCAATGTTGCCAAAAATTTCATTTTCAACACTTTGAAAAATAAAAGAAAGTTTTTATAATTCAATATAGTAAACAATTTTAGAGTAATCAAAAGAATAGGGATCAAAATCCACTTTCCATTTCCAAGCAATAAAAGTATTTCGTTGATCCATAAACACTTTAAAATCTAGAGCTTTTTTAATCATTTCAGAATTGACTAGTTCAATAAACAAAATGGATTCTGAAAAATAGTAAGCATGCAAAACCCAAAAAGAAGCTTTATTGGAACGTGATTCCATGATAGTAATGATGTTTTTTGAATACTATGCAAAACCCAAAACCCAAAGATAAGAAGCTTTAGCTTTTGCATAATCCACGAACCACACTAAATGTAAATATACGATAAAGGTAAACACTGTATTGGAACGTGATTACTGTACAAGAATGTGATTCAAAATTGTATTCACGATTGGATAACGTTCCTTTTCCTGAAAATTTGAAAAATGTCAGAAGAATCACTATTCCGGTGTGATCTTTCCGAACATCTTGAGGATAAAATCCATGTTAGCTAGCTAGCACAAATGACAATAACACAGCAAATACTATTGCTTCGGACAAATCAGAACACCTGTTGAAATACTTTAATACACTGAATACTTGGACTCCTATGCAAATAGTTGACACTAGTTGGATGCTGTTTGTACCAGGATAAAAAAGCATCTGGTTTGTATATCATTGCGCAGGAACCGAAAATGGATAATCTGTGTTTTATATTCCCGACGATTATATTCTCTTGCACGGTATTCATTATACGGCAACATGAGAAATGTGAAGAAATGCAGTTAAAATGAGACCCTTCAATAATGCAGTAAAATGACGGCGACCTATGAGATGCACAAATAAGAATCCCCAGTTTGGCAGCAAACACGGCAAGGAAGAAATTTCGAATGGGAAGATTATATTTTAGAATGCTGAGCAGCAGCAGCAGCAACATTGCACTGTAAGCGAAGACATGAAGAGCTTGAATTCCTGAAAGTCAATGACGCCATCAGCGTTGCGATCAATCCTGCGAATCATTTCTCTGCAACGCCATTGTTCTTCATGATCATCATCCTCTGCGCTGGCATATCCCAGCCTGCGGAGAAGCTGCACAATTTCATGCGCACTGATAACTCCGTCCGCATTTTGATCAAACACGTTGAACGCCTGCAGCAGTTCATTCCCCGCATCTCCTTCGCCATCGCCAAACAAAATACAGTGCAGCTCCTGAAACTCTTCCATTGTCAAAAACCGCAAACCATTCTCAGACACTGCCCTTACCATGGATTCCACCTCCTCCGCAGGCATCAGCAGTCCCAGTCTGTCCATGAATCTGCAAATCTCTGAAGCCGTCACTGTTCCATCTCCGTCCCCATCTATAATCGTGAAAATCCCGTCCACACAGGTTTTCTGAGCAGATTTGATGGTGTGTTCTGCTTTGGCAGAGATCCGCTGGTCAGCAGGGGCTGAAACGAGCCTGGACGGGATTCCAACTTTAATATCAGCACTAAAAGCAGCAGCAGTAGATGGGGATGAAGACCTAACCAGTATACCTGCAGAAGGTGGAACTTTTGATAGGATTTCGATTCCAACCTCAAAAATAGTGGATTGAGACCTAATTACCATGCTACAGGGCAAAATCTCGCCTTGGATTATGATTCCAGAGGCAAATTCTTGCAGCTCTGATGCCTCTGCTTCTTCATGTTTTCTTGATTTCTGTTGCTGCGAAAGTTTCTTTCTACTGGGTTTGCCTGACAGCAAACATCCGTAGTACCAAAGGCAATCCATCATGGTCAACTCCTCCGCTGCAACAAATTCGTGCTCATCCCAGCCCCAGCCAGCCATGATGTGCTGAAACATAGCTGTACTACTAGTGAAATAGAATTATCGTAATAATAAGGCTAATGCTAATGCTTTGGAGAACAATTTGCAGGGATTCAAATAATCAAATGCAAGGTTCTTGCTGAAATCGGCCGGATCATGTAAACCATTCCCGCTTCCAAAGATTTTCATAGGGGTTGACTTTGGTTCAGTTTTCTTCTTCTTTGTGTTTTGCAATTTGTTAAAACCGTTGGACCAGCTTCGGAATGTTCGTGCTTCATGGCAATCATGTAATCACGATCCCAATCAGAAAGGATTTGTTAAATACACTGCTGAATTGTATAAATACGACATTCAATCGACGCCAAAGTGGCCACCAACGGTAATAAGGATTTAACAAATTATTCCCGAGGCTGGTAGCCATCCGCGTATTTGTGTCTAGCATTGTATTCTATGAAAGATGCAACGTAGAATAAAAAATCCCACAAGACCTTGCAAGAAAAATAGGATCAAATGTAAAATGTGAAAAGTACTTTCCACTCTATAGGTCATGGTCTTTGGTTTGCACACATGGAGTGTGGTATAACATTCCTATTTGGAAAATAAAATTAGAAACAAATATGTTGCAATGATACTAATTAAGTTACTCTAAACAAAAGATCATTCTTTAAATAAGGGTTGTAACTAATCAATAATCTAGCCAAGTTTTGTGGATTAAAAATTTTATGTAGATTTCGTGCAACAATTAAAGAGAGTCAACAAAGATTGAACAAAATGCAGAAAAAGTAAAGAAATTGTAAAACATGAAAGAAGTTGCTAAACATGAATTGCAAATAAGGAAAAAATTGATAAACATCAAAAGTATTAGAAGATTATTTATTACAATCTTCCAAAGCTAAAAATTTTATGAATTAAAAATGTTAAAATTAAAAAATTTATGGATTAAAAAATTTATGTGGATCATGTGTATTAGAGTTAAAAAAACTTGTTAGTTAAAAATTTTTATGTGGATTGCATGCAGTAGCTAAAGAGAGAGTAGGTAGAGATCAAGCAAAATGCAGAAAAAGCAAAGAAACTGCAAAATATGGAAAAAAAATACAAAACATGAACTACAAATGAGGTAGAAATGACAAATATTGAAAGCAACATGAAGGGCTTTCAAGGAATTTTACCTCTTATCAATGTGCCTTTGATGCTGGATGTATGCCAAAAATAAGGATGATAGCAAATAATTTATAGAAAAAACATTACAATTTTTGAAAGAAAATAGTAGAAACATGTTAGGAATAAAAAAAAAATAGTAAGCACGTGTTAAAAAGAAAAACAATGGGCATGCATGTATTGAAAAGAAAAACAAACAGTGGTCATATGTTGAAAGGGGAAAAAGAAAGTGGACATATGTTGAAAAATAAAAAAACAATGGGTACAAGTTGGAAAGAAAAAAAAATAGTGAGCACATATTGGATAAAAAATAGTGGATACAATTTGGGGAAAAAGAAAAGAAAAAAATAGTGGGCACATGTTAGAATAAAAAAAAAATAGTGTGCATATATTGAAAGAAAAAAAAATAGTTGGCACATATTGGCAAGAAAAAAATAGTGGGCAAATGTTGGAAAGAAAAAAAAAAAAAAAAAAAAAAAAAAAAAAAAAAAAAAAAATAGTGGGCACTAGTGGACACATGTTGGAAACGAGAGAAAAACAGTGAATACATGTTTGAAAGAAAAGAAAAACAATGAATACATGGTGGAAAGAAAAAAAAAATAGTGGGCACATGTTAGAAAGAAATAAATAGTAGGCACATGCTAAAAAGAAAAATATGGCAACCTTTACATTTGCAAGTGAGAGGATGGGACAATAGTGTATAAAGATTAGAAAGCCTGAACATCAGAACTAAATCTATTACAACATTAGAAACCTCCACAATTTAAAATTTTTTCCAACAAACATAGCTTAGAGTAGAGTAGCTTTATGTGAAACAAAACATTTGCATAGCATCATTTGATCAACTGGATGTTCTCCATCATGACTTGGAAGCACATAATTTAGTCTAGCAGAGTCTAAACATCAATGTTTAGTGTCATTTTGATGAAGCTAGAGCTAGATAGAATAGTAGAAGTAGCGAAAGAAACAATCATAATGGTAGAATTATTATTGCTTGTCTTAGATCTAGAACAAGAAGATCTTAATTGAGCACAAAGTCCAAAGCCTGAATGGTTCTAAACTCCATCTTCAATCAACAATCATGAAGAAAGAAGAAATTTTTTTAGTTAAATATTTTTATGTGGATTGTGTGTAGTAGCTAAAGAGAGTTGACAGATCGAATAAAATGTAGAAAAAAAAAAAGAAGAAGAAGAAGAAGAAGCAAAACATGGAGAACTACAAATAAGCTAGAAATAGCACACATTAAAAGCATGATGCATTTTAAAGAAATTTCACCCCTCACCAACATGCCTTTGATGTTGGATGCATGTCAAAAATAGGGATGGTAGTAGATAATTTATAGGAAAAGCATGACCCTTTCTACTTCATCTATAGTTAACATTTAGCTCTGTATTCCATGTTTTTGCATTTTCTTTGATTTTTTTGCATTTTATTTGATCTCTACCAACTCCCTTTAGTTGTTACACACAATCTAAATAAAATTTTAACTCATAAAAATTTTTAATGTAGAAGGTTGTTTACTACAATTTTCCAAAGTCATGTTACTATTGTCATTGAGAGGATCACATATTTGATTCATGTTCTTTTATGTTGTAAAAAAAGGTAATGTAAACACATCAACAACAAATTATTGTAAATGCTACTAAGGTTTCTTTTCCAAATATTATAGATCTTGCTAGGGTTTTTGCTACAAGACAGAAAGTAAAAAAGAAAGGGGATAAAGGAGGATATTGCCCATACACCTATTTTGAAGATGATGCTATGCCATAGAAGTAAGGCATGTCTAAATCCTACACATCATATGGCTTAAAAGGATGTCATATTTATATTTTTCACAGTAACTCTTCTTTGTCCCACTCAATTATATGATCAGTCAAACCCTTACATGAACTAACGAGATATTTAGTTATTCAAAAACCTCACTAATTTGTATTAGGTACACAGAGTAGAATGGGATAGATAACATAGGAAAACATGAAGAAAATAGTTAGAGAAATAGTAGATGATGAGATAGAGAGGGGGAGGGGAGTAAGAAAAATAGTATAAAATAGAATATTAGAGAATACCTATTATCCCGATGTAGTACATATCACATTGTATATAAAAGAGCTAAGAAAAAGAAAACTGCTACTAGAAGAACACATGTTTGGTCTCAAACAGTCAATAGGTTGAATGTCATAAATTGGCTACATGTAATAGTAGTTCAAGAAGCTTCTATTAATAGGATTTGGAAACTAATGTCCTTTTAAATAAAATAGAATATAGACACTAGCAGAGATTACACCACTAAAAAAGGAGCTTGCCAATTTGGGAAGAACTATGTATCTGAAGTTTGAAAAATGATGAAGAACTAAATTGTCCTCATGAATCTTTCTAATTCTGACATTTTTGGAGTGGCGATGCTAAATATTTACTTGATATTCATGTAGATGTTGAAGAGAACCTTTTCATTGTTCTTCAAGAAGATCCAACTTAATGCATTGCATTTGGTTGTATCCTAATATAAACACCAATCATGAAGAGTAATATGAAGAGAGAAAATATAGAGCTCAACTAGTAAGACTACCTTATAATCATAGGTTAGAAAATATGGGTTGTGACAAGTGGTTATAAGAATAGTGGTATGGTAGATCTAAAGAGTATGAGATAGATGTATGTACCAATTGTGTTAGGTTTTATTGATCATGGTATGAAGGAAATAGATGAGTGTTTTTTCAGTGTATTCAACTTAATCAATAGATTGAGCATAATAGGATGATAAAAATGATTAGTTAATGTGATACATGGAGCAAAAATCAACTACCTCCTTACTTTTGGACTTAGGTCTATTGTTAATTACAATTTAGAGAGATACACCAAGGTGAGTTATTATGTCATCAAGAATGAAGCAACAAATGAAACAAGAATTGGTGGAATGTAAAGGAATATCTTTTGATGAACTACATTATGTTGGCCCCGACGTCACGTACCTGACATTGGGGCCTTGGTCTGATGTCGCATGTCCAACATCGGGGTGTATACCCCAAGTCTATAAATACTATGCTTGGGCTCTAGTTTTGAGTATTTTTGATAGTCAATTTTTGGTCAGTCTTAGTTAGAGTAGTGAAGCACTTGTAGTTTATTTTCCTTGGAGTTAGAATACTTTTTGAGTACTCACAGAAGGAGTTTAAAGTGTGTACGGTTCTTTGTACAAGCACTGATGTACTTGAGCGCAGTAGTGTGATGAGAATAAAATGAACTTTTTTGACAATCTTTGCAGCACTCAGAATAACTTAATATTTCCTTTAATGCATTTTACTTTCTCTCTCTCTATTTTAATGCATTTGAATTAAGCAATTTATTTCTAGCAATTAACGAATGCAAGCATGACCACTTTAAGCATTCATATAGTACTTGGTAACCCAGCAACACTTAACGTTTGGTAGCCCAGCAGTGCTATATGTGTTCAGGATGTGTTCAAGAAATTGTGGTGGTTAATTGTGTTAGGATAGTTAGGCAATAGACATTAGTTTTCAATCTACTATACCCTTATTCTTGTTGTACGTGATTACATCCATAAAATATAAAATGACAAAAATTCATATACCTCAATTACATTTAAACCATACCCTTGAGGCTCACAAATGTAGTTGGGAAGGCAACGAACATTCTTAACATCATTTCACTTCCTAGAGAAACTAGTGTACGAGATAATGATAGATCCATGGAATTTGATTGAATCATGTGTAACGCCTTATTGATTTGTATGGTTGGGCGTAGGGGTACCTTGCTGCTCATTATTGGTGCCGTTGTTGGGGACCTTTTTGTTGTTTGGTATGCTATCTGGGACCTAGTGAAAGTATTTAAATTGTTGGAATGAACATTAGAGTCATATCTTATTTTACAATTACTAAAAAAAATTCTCAAAGTAGGCTATGATGTTTCTTTCACTAACTAAAAATGTCTTCTTCTCACAGGAGCGCTTCTTTGCCCAAGGTTGATAATGTTCATTCAACAAAGCCTCAATAGTATCGAATCATATATACCTACCCCAATGAGTGTGTGCTGAACTTCACCTTCATCCTACACAAGGATGAACAACTACGGTGGCATGACATGGAGGGAAACATTATGTTGCCACCCGATCATGCTACTCCTGCAATGCTCTATCAAATGCTTGCACGATATAGTCTTCAAGACCACCATGAGGAGTATAATGTGGAAGATGTCGATGATAGGGATTATCATCCCATTGAAGGACAACACCTACGGGATTGGTAGCTAGAACAACACTATGAGTTTTCAAAGGGAAAAGGGCTTAACGATCCTCTATTCTTGTTGTACCAACAAGCTAGTGGAGAACCCTTCTCTCAGGGTTTTCCATACAATGATGCTCCTCTCTTTAACATTGGCGATGGACCTCAAAACCAAAATTTGCACTCTACAGTTCATAATCCTAATTCTAGTAACAAGGGATTTGATAACAAAGAAGGATCTAGAGGCATAAGTCAAGACAGGGATGTAGATAAGAAGCAAGATCGTGACCATGGTCGTAATTGTTGAAGAGGTAGTAGTAGGAACCATGATGGTGTTGGTTCTCCTTCCTCTTCCCCTTCATATTCTTCTTCTTCTTCTTTTTTTTTTGGCTCCGATTGTGATCGTAGAAGGTGAGATTGTGATGGAGGTGATTGAAATGAGTGCAATGACCAATGGGACCACAATAATCTAGGGGGCCATCAAGATAGGCAAGATCAAGAATGTAGACATTCAAAAGAGGCACATTGCCATGAATGAAGGGGTAGTAGAGGGCATCGTAGGTACCATGATCAATGCCTTGATGAACCTCTATTTGCTACTTGAAGTATGCTTAACATTGTAGAGGAAATTAGAATTCCAACAAGGCATGTAAAAGATAGTTAGATCAAATGGTTAGACATGAACAATATTCCTTGATTTGAAGGAGGATATAACTCTAATCCATAGAATCATCTTCAAGCTTTCCAAGATGCATGTGCCTTGCAAAACATAGAGAATGAGTGGCAGAAATTGAAGTTGTTCCCTAGGACACTTATCAAGGAAGCAGAGAATTGGTACCAATCCTTAGAATTGGAATCTATCAGACGATGGAGTACTATGCTCGAGTTATTCAATGATAAGTATGAAATGTACTTTGAGGTGTCCAACTTAAGGAAGAAAATTCAAGGGTGGAAACAAGGAATACACAAACCCTTGGATGCTACCATTGGCCGATACTATGCCTTGATGCACAAATGCCCTAGTCGTGGTTATTCTCAATTGGCTTAACTTCATCACATTGTAGACGGGCTTTGTAATGAAATGAAGAAAACCCTTGGTGTCTATGCCCAAGGGTGATTATTAGAACTAATTGCTTGTTAGGTACAAAGGTTAATAAAGCAGGTTGCTAAAGAGGAGGGTGAACTAAGAAAAAGTGAAAGTGCAAAGGAGTACAATCATGATCCTTCCATCTGCACGAGGGAGGTTCAATTCTACAATAGTGAGGATGAATCCATATTTGATGAGGGGATGCATAAGAAAGCCTTGCCACTTCAAAAATTCCAATATGAAATTATGACTAAGGTTGATTAGTTAAGGGACTCCATGGATAGCAAATTTCAAGCTGTCCTTAAAATTGCTAAAGAGTTTAGAGAACTAGGTAGTGACCGTGAGCATAGGAGGCATAAGGAAGCTAAACATGCATATTACAAAGGTAAGGGAAAAATTTTTGTAATAGAAGAGGTTGTAGATAGTGAATCAGATGATGATTGTGAATGCAATGTTTGCCAGTATGAACATTCTAAGGGATGTTGCCCTATTGTGTCACATTTCTAAGAGTTTGAGGTGTATGCCTTACATCCATGACTTACACAAAGGTAGACATCCAGAAGGTTACCTTATCCTCAAGGTAATCTCAGGCAGTTTCACCAACAACAATTGTATTATCCAAGTGGAGCTCCACTGTAATCATATGAATAGTACCAACAATGGTAGCAACCATAATCATGGGTGCTTACACTACCAAGGCAATAATACCCTTACTGGTAGCTTAATCCATATGGTTACCATGTGTAGTAACCCATGTCTCCACGTGATTCTTTCACACATTTTTAATATTTCACCTTACTACCACCCTTATGATTATTACTGAGCTCATTCACCACATGAAAGAAGGGATGCCACCTCCTATCCTTATCCTCCTTCTGTCCCTACACACACTCCTCCTCTAGTTGCACAACTACCACTTACTCCTCCTATGCAAGGTGAACTTCCTTCCCAACCACAATAATGCAATGCTACAAGGGCTATTAATTTGCAATCCAATCATCAATCAGAAGGGTTGAATGCCCGATTAAAGAAAATACCTTTCTTTTGATCCCATAGTCCACCTATGCCTTCCCCTTCACCTATAGTTGACAACCTTGCTCCTACCTCTTTATCCATATCAAATTCCTTTGGGCCTCCTTCAAGCCAAACTCTACCAAGGATCCATACCGTAATGCTTACTCACACTATGTTTGATTGGATTTGTGTAGGAAACCTTCTTAGGAAATTAGTTGATCCTAGAAGTCCTCTAATTTATTTACAAATTACTATGAACAAACTATGCAAGGCTCTTCTCAATTCAGGTTCTGGTGATAATTTGATTTCTCATGAGATGTACACTACATGGAACCTACCTCCTCTCAAGAAGAGCAACATCAAATTGAAATTGGAAAACTAGTCCATCATTGTTTCATTAGGATTGGTAGAAGACATTGTGACCACTATCTGTGGGTGGTCTTATCCTACCGATTTCTTGGTAATCAAAGTGAAGAATTGCAAAGGGGACTTATCAGTTATTATGGAAAGGGCATGGATGAGCATTATAGATGTAAGAATGGACATCAAAGATCTTTCCTTAGAAATCTCTAAATAAAATGCATTTGGAAAGACTGAGAAGAAGAGAGTTCCATGCATCACGTACAGTGATAGTGGGTGCAATTGTGTGTAGAAACTTTGGGCCATAAAGCAAGCATCTATCTTTGCATGCAAGCAGTGTGTGCCAAAAGTCAAAATTCAAAGGTGTATATATGTAGCAACCACAAAATAAGAGGGCACCCAGTGGCTAACTACTGATTTAGAAAGCAGCATACTTTGCATGGAACCAGCTAAGAGCCTGACATGTGAGTATGTTATGAGCATGGATGAACTTGAGGAAATTCATCACCAACTCTCTAAAGATACAAATGATGATATCCATTGAGGAGAGTTGAAAAGTTTTGAGAAATTTAAGCAAGATCCCCTTTGAACTAAAAATGTTATCAACTAGAATGGAATATGTATTTTTGAAAAAAGAAGCTAGTTATAATCAATGCAAGACTTGCTCTAGAATAGAAAAAGATGCTATTGAAAGTAGTTGAAAGATGGTTAGCAACCTTTGCTTGGTCATATCCTGAACTCATAAGGATTGATCCTAGGATATGCCAACATTGCATTTGCACCAACCCAACCATGAAGCCAAAATGACAACCATAGAGGTGACTGAGCTCCAAATTGAAGCAAATCATCAAAGAGGAAATTGAGCAAATCCTTAAAGGTAGGGTTCATTTATCCCATTATGGATTATGGGTGGGTTTACTCACTCATAATTGTGCCAAAGAAAGGTGAAAAGTGGCGAG
Organism: Gnetum montanum; assembly: GCA_015680685.1. Taxonomy (NCBI): domain Eukaryota; kingdom Viridiplantae; phylum Streptophyta; class Gnetopsida; order Gnetales; family Gnetaceae; genus Gnetum; species Gnetum montanum. Next base: position 103,827 of record MNCI01024081.1, on the reverse strand, counting down.
TCTGCATTGATTTTAGGTTGTTGAATATGGCAACATTCAAGGATCATTTTTTGTTACCATTTGTTAACTAGGTGCTAAACACAATATTAAGGCATTGCTACTACAATTTCCTAGATGGTTATAGTCGCTATAACCAAATTCAAATTGCACCAGAGGAGCAATCAAAGACAATGTTCATAAGTCCTTGGGGAACTTTTACATATTGTAAGATGCCGTTTGGTCTATGCAATGCTCCTGCCACATTTCAACACTTGGTCCTGAGCATCTTTCAATAGCAGATTAGTAGTGGTGTCGAAGTCTTCATGGATGACTTCTCCACCTATGGAGCTACATTTGAGTAGGCCTTGGACTACCTTGAGTAAGTGCTGAAATGGTGTGTTAAAACCAACTTGTGGCTCAATTGGTAGAAAAGTCACCTCATGCTCTAGGAGGGCATTATACTGGGGCATAAAATCTCATAAGCAAGAATTGAGGTGGACCCTAAAAGATTAAGGGTCACCCAAGGAATAACCCACCAGCCAAAAATAGTTAAAGATGTTTAGTCATTCCTTGGACATATTGGCTACTACCAGTGCCTCATAGAGAGTTTTTCTAAGATCACAAAGCCATTGGTGGAGCTAACAAAGAAAGATGCTCCTTTTGTTTGGACCCCGAAATGTGAAAAAGTGTTCCAACAACTGAAAGAAAAGCTTGAAGAAACTCTAATCCTACAAGCGCTTGATTGGTCTAGATCATTTTACAATATGATAGACACATTAAATATGCCTTGGGAGTAGTGCTGATGTAGTTAGATGACAGGAAATGGCCATACTACATCCACTATGCTAGTCAAAGTATTGTGGGTGCACAACTGAACTACACCACCATAGAGAAAGAATTGATGGCTGTGGTGTTTGTTCTAGAAAAGTTCAAGCACTATGTGCTTAGATATAAGGTGTTTGTGCACATTGATCATAGTGGCATCTACTTTCTAATGAACAAGTCAATGGTGAGCCCCCGTGTCCTACAGTGGTTGGTGATCTTGTAGGAATTCAATCTCATAATGGTAGATCGAAAGGGCACTGAGAATGTGGTCCTTGATCACTTGTCTCAATTGCGATGAGATGACAAAGAGGAAGAAGGCCCATTATTTGATACATTTCTTGATGAACTCCTCTTTATTGGGGCTATAACTGAAAAAATGCCCAATGTGCCAAAATGGTATAACAACATTCTCACCTATCTTCTCACTCAGGAGATGCCACAAGGGTTAGACCACCAAGAGAAACAACAGTTTCTTCACTAGGTAAAGCATTTCATGGAGATCAATGGATGTCTTTATAAGGTGTGCATCAATGGCTTGGTTTGTTAGTCTCCCTAATGTTGATCAATTGCACATTTTCCAAGAAACTCATGAAGGTCCTTATGGAGGACATTATGTTGGGAGATGCATGGCCATTAAAATCTTGGTGGTAGGGTACTATTGGTTAACACTCTTCAAGGATGCCCATCATTATGTCTACTCTTGTGAATGATGCCAATGAGATGGTGGATTGACTACTTGAATTTAGGGATCTCAACAATGGATTCAACCACTAGAACCATTTGACATTTGGGGCATTGATTTCATGGGTCCCATCATGCCCATGTTAAATGAAAAGCGTACATCATAATCATTGTTGACTATTATACAAAATGGGTAGAAGCAGTAGCTATCATCAACTGTACATCCTTTACTGCTACTCAATTTGTATAAAAAAAATGTTGTAAATAGGTTTGGTGTGTCACGTGCATTAATTTCTGATAATGGAACTCATTTTATAGGCACTACTTTTCAGAAGCTCATGCAACGCTTGGGGGTTGAACATAAACTTACAACATCTACCATCCCTAAGCTAATGGTCAAGCTGAGGTTACCAAGAGGGAAATCACAAGAATACTAATAAGAACTATTAACAAGTATAAGAAGGATTGGAGCACAAAACTCAACGATGTCCTTTGGGCTTACTGCTCAAGTTGGAAACTTCCTATAGGCTACTCTTCCTATGAGCTTGTGTATGGAAAAATACCAATACTTCCTATTCAATTTAAACTTTGTACACTTTCAATGGCTTGTGATCTTGACCTAGACTTAATTTTAGCCCAAAAAGAAAGACTAATGAATCTCAACCTGCTAGACGAAAATCGATTAGTAGCCTTATCATCTAATGAGTTGCACAAGGCAAAAAAACAAAAAGCGTCATGACCTGAAAATTAGAAAAGTCAAATTTCAACTAGGAGATAAGGTTTTGTATTGGAACCCTGCACATGTGCCTTAATGAACTAAGTTCCAAACGTTGTGGGAAGGACCTTACATCATTTATGAAAATTTTCCTTCAAGGGCTGTGATGATCTATAAACCTAAGAGCCAAAATAAGAAATAGCTAGTCAACATCCAACAAATTAAACCTTTCCATGAGCATACACTAGCTAACATAACAAGAATCTCATCAGATGGACAACCATGCTTCATATTTTGGATCTCCTCCTCCTTTCAACTTAGTCATGGGGGAGATGGCGAACCATGCCAATCATTTAAGCAGCTCTTTAGTTTATCAAATTTTTTTTGTTTTATATGTTTTTTGTTTTACACATTCTTTACTTTACATCTTTTTGTTTTTATGTTATTAATCTTTTCTAATTTTTGTTTTACATCATCGTTAGTACATTTGCTATTTCTTAAATATTTTACACTTTCTTTTATATTTTCTTTTATTTGGTAAGATTTTCCAAATTTTTGTTAATAAGTGCTAGGTATATTGGTAATGCGTTACTTGATGGTGGTATGTACTATTTTTGTTATTTGATTGTTGGTGTCTAGTTTCTAGCTTTGAATTTCATTACAAATAATTAGGACATGGTTTCTTTT
>MNCI01024081.1:19267-100913 GCA_015680685.1 Gnetum montanum | reverse complement strand
GAACATGGTGTGGCTTCAAGGGGATTTGGTATTCTTTGTGCTTTTCTGTGTACCTAGGTGCATGTGTGTTTCTATGAATTTCTTACCATTCCATGCCAATCAATAAATGAAGTTGAATAAGTTCTTGCATGGTGTAGTTCTCATTAGGAAAAAAAAAAAGAACAATGAGAATTCAAAGCACACCCCTTGGAAAAAAATAAATGCATATGTCCTTGCATGGTGCAGTTCTTATCAAGAAAAGAAGAAAAAAAAGAGATGAGGATTCAAAGCACACCTCTTGGACAAAATAAATGCATGTGTCTTTACATGGTGTCGTTTACATTTTAGAAAAAAAAATGGGAATTCAAAGCATATCCTTTAGACCAAACAAATGGGCTACAAGAACTAGTTATGGGACTAGTCTCCATGTGGAAGCACTTTTGTGTCTCAGGGGATGGATTAGTCTTATAATGTCGATGCGAAGTCATTGAATGTGGTTGGTTTTGGTTTGGACTAAGGATGAATTCTATCAAGTCATTTAAATACAAAATCCACAAGAAACTTCATGTGACCATAATTATAAACTCTATTCCACACTCTCTCTCGTCCATCTATGCTTTCCATGTTTCACCTCACCATCAGTTTTATGTGTTGGTTTGATATCCTTGTTTGATGTGTCAGAATTCTTAGTTAGTTTCTTCTGGGTTTTTGTACTTAACTTTTGTAACCGTTAATCATCCACGAATCCCATGAACTCTTTGGTGTGAAGTTATGCAAGGGCATAAAAGGCCTGTGCCTGCTTTGGGGAGGACCCACTTGCATATCTTTTGGTTGGGTTAGTTAAGTTCTTTATCCTTAGACATTTTTACAATCAAATTGTTTTTGTTTACCCCATTAATGATATCCAGTTGTACACATCTTCATAATAGTTTTTAGTGAATTCTTCTTTTCATTGTTGTGAATTCTTATACCCTCTTCAAATATTTCTTTGTATTGAACTTTTTCAAATTTAATGGACTACTTGATTTAATTAACCCTATCTATTAGCCTTCTCACTAACACTACTCAAGGAACCAATCAACCATAATCAAAACCTAGCTGAGACAAGACAAGGCATTTAGCCACCATGTGTTACGCATTGCATACTAATTCATGATTTTGTTGTGATTGTAGTGGGAAGCATGGACTGTAAGCGAGACTATCTTCAACAAGGATGATGCAGCAGTACCATACAATGAGAATTATTTGTGCTCATTGGATCTCTTCTCTCTCTCTCATTATTTTACAACCAAGAGGTGTTGGATGTCAATATTTTCCAGGGTGTTCAATCCTCTTCTCATGAACATCCAATGTTATAAAACTTGTAATTCTGTATACTTGGGCATTCAAAGTCTATATGTTTGTTTCATCTAAGTTAGTTTGTGGGAGAGTTAATAATTCCATACCTACCTAATATGTTGTGTTGTAAAGAACTTGTTCCTCCTCTTCTACACTCAAGGATGAGTTTTCATTCAGTCATGGAGGTATGATGAATCGCATTATGTTGGCCTTGACGTTGGGTATGTGACATCGGGGCCTTGGTCTGATGTCAGGGTGTATACCCCAAATCTATAAATACCATGCTTGGGCTTCAGTTTTGAGTAGTTTTTGATAGTCAATTTTTGGTCATTCTTAGTTACAGTAATGAAGCTCTTGTAGTTTATTTTCCTCATAGTTAGAATATTTTTTGAATGCCCATAGAAGGAGTCTAAAGTGTGTATGGTTCTTTCTTCGAGCACTAATGTACCTGAGCATAGCAATGTGATGGGAATTAAATGAACTCTTTTGACAATCCTTGCAGCACTAAGAATAGCTTAATATTTTCTTTAATGTATTTTACTTTCTCGCTCTTTATTTTAATGCATTTAAATTAAGCAATTTATTTCTAGCAGTTAATGAATACAAGCATGACCACTTCAAGCATTCATATAGTACTTGGTAACCTAGCAACACTTAACGGTTAGTAGCCTAGCAATGCTATATGTGTTCAGGATGTGTCCAGGAAAGTGGGGTGGTCACTTATGTTAGGCTAGCTAGGCAATAGAAATTAGTTTTCAATCTACTCTACCCTTATTTTTGTTATAGGCAATTACATCCATAAAATATAAAATGATAAAAATTTGTATACCTTAATTACACTTAAACCATACCCTTGAGCCTTACAAGTGTAGTTTGGAAGACAATGAACATTCTCAATGTCATTTCACTTCCTAGTGAAACTAGTGTACGAGATAACTATAGGTCCACGGACTTCGACTAGATCGCACGTAACACCTTAGTGATTTGTATGGTTGGGCGTAGGGGTACCTTGTCACTCATCAACTTCTATCCACTTAGTAAAGTATTTTGTAGTAGTCAAAATAAATTGGTGCGTAGTTGATGAAGAAGAGCTAATAACACCAATAAGGTCTAATTTTATTTTTTGAGAGGACCATGTAATTTGAAATATGTTAAGCTCCTATGAAGAAAGATAGATAAGTGATGCATGCCTTTGGTAAGTATCACATGTCTTGACCAAAGAAGTGATATGATTTTTTAAGAAGCATGATCCTAAGTGTTTTCCATAAACTCCTAAGTGAACCTAGTTAAGACCTATCTTTGACTTTGTAGGACTAAGACAATGTAGAAGAACACTTGTAGAAGAAACTCAACATAGAATATTAATATTTACTCATTAGGAATGTCAACTACGTCTATGTAAAGCATCCTTTTGAGTAGGCATAAGATGACTAGGAGTTTCCCTTGTAGTGAGGTACTAAAGAAGATCAACATATTGCTAATTATTATCATTTGTGTTAATAGCACTAATCAAGACATTGGAAGATAACATAATAGATGTTAAGCAAAATTATTATGCAAGTTGATCTTACATTGTTGAAGGATCACTGTGAGTTACAAATGTTGTTAAGGAATCAATTAGCATGTTTTATAATATAGAATGTGGCATAAGGTTTGAACCAAAAAGGAAAAGATAAGTTCCTTAGTCATTTCTAAATAAGAATTGAGAAGTCTTAGAATCATATTTGATGAGTGGCGAGGTACTCCTATGCGCAACCATATGAATCACTAAGGTGTTACATGCGATTTGGTCAAATTCCATGGAGCTATAGTTATCTAATGTACTAGCTCTTCTAGGAAGTGAAGTGAATGGTGAGCATGTTCGTTGTCTTTCCAACTACACTTGTGAGGTTCAAGGGTATGGTTTAAGTGTAATTGAGTTATATGATTATTTCTTACTTTTTATTTTATAGATTTGATTGTCTACAACAAGAATGAAGAGTAGAGTAATTTAAAATCTAATTTTTTATTGTCTATCTAGCCTAACATAAGTAACCATCCCACTTTCTTGGACACATGTTGAACACATATAGTGCTGTTGGGCTACCAAACGTTAAGTGTTGTTGGGTTACTAGGTACTATATGAATGCTCGAAGTGGTTGTGCTCATGTTCATTAAAAATTGGAAATAAATTGCTTAATTCAAATGCATTAAAGTAAAGAGAAAGAAAGTAGAACACATTAAAGAAAATATTAATCTATTCTTAGTGCTACAAGGATTGCCAAAAGAGTTCATTTTATTCCTGTCACACTGTTGCACTTAGGTACATCAATGCTCAAACAAAGAACTATACACACTTAGACTCCTTCTACGGGCACCCAAAAAATATTCTAACTATAGAGAGAAGAAATGGCAAAAGCTTCGCTACTCTAACTAGAAAATGGCCAAAAACTAATTTTGAAATTTGGAGCCTAGGCACTATATTTATAGGCTTGGAGTATACACTTTGTACACAACATCATGGCCAATGTTAAAAACATGTTCATCATAGCCCCACAGCTAAATGAAAACTTGTCCTGGAGTGAAGAAGAGGAGGAACAAGTTCTTTACAACATAATATATTGGGTAGGTATGGGGTTATTGACTGACATTACAAATTGACTCAGATGAAATAGATAGACTCTGAATGTCCAAGTGTACGAAAGTATAATTTTTACAAAATGGGATGTTCATGATAAGAGAAGTGAACACGTTGGATAACATTTCATCCAACGCCTCTTGGCAGTAGAATAATGAGAGAGAGAAGATATCCAATGATCATGAACGATCCTCATTATGTGGTACTACTACATCCTTGGTGAAGATAGTTCCACTTCTAGTCCATGCTTCCCACTGCAATTACAACAGAATCATAAATTAGTATGCAATGTGTAACACATAGTGGTTAAATGCCTTGTCTCATCAGTGGTTACACTTGGCTAAGTTGTGATTGTGGTAAGGTAAATTAGATAAGAGATCCATTAAATTTGAAAAAAGCTCAACACAAGGAAATATTTAAAGAGGGTATAAGAGTTCTCAACAATAAAAAGAAGACTTCACTGAAAACTATTATTAAGATGTGCACCATTGGATGTCATTGATGGGGTAAATAAAAAAAATTGATTGTAAGAGTATATAAGGGTAAATAACTTAACTAACCCAACCAAAAGATATGTAAGTGGGTCCTCCCCAAAGTAGGCATAATCCTTTTATGCCCTTGCATAACTTCAAACCAAAGAGTCCATGGGCTTTATGGATGATTGATGGTTATAGAAGGTTAAGTACAAAAACCCATAAGAAACTAACTAAGAATTTTGACAGATCAAACCAGGACATTAAACTAAAACATGAAATTGGTAGTGAGGTGAGACATGGGAAGAATAGATAGATAAGAGGGTGAGTGGAATGGAGTTCCTAATTATGGTTACATGAAGTCCCTTGTGGATTGTGTGGTAAAATGACTTGATAGGATCCATCCTTAGTCCAGACCAAAACCAGCCATGTTCAGTGACTTTGCATCATCATTCTAAGACTAGTCCATCCCCTAAGACATAAGAGTGCTCCCATAGAACAACCATCATTCCTTATTAGAGAAGAAGTAGGCAGTGAGGAAGGGCATTAGTTAGAGGGAACTAGTCCCATAACTAGTGCTTATAGTCCATTTATTCTGTCTAAGGGGTGTGCTTTGAATTCCCATTGTGTATGGGAACCACACCATGCAAAGACACATACATTTATTTTGTCCAAGGGATGTGCTTTGAATTCTCATCATTTTTTTTCTTGATGAGAACCACACTATGTAAGGATGTATGCATTTATTTTGTCCAAAGGGTGTGCTTTGAATTATCATTATTTTTTTCTTTTCTTGATGAGAACCATACCATGCAAGGACTTATTCAACTTCCTTTTATTGATTAGCATGGAACAATAAGAAATTCATAAAAACACACATGCACCCAAGCAAGCAAAAAGGCACAAAGAATACTGAATCCCCTTGAAGCCACACCTTGTTCAAACCTTTGCATCCTTCCCAATTTGGAAGCTACCGAAGTCACAAATTTATTAAAGTTTTATTAATGAAAAAAGGACTACATTTTTCCAGAACAAGAAAAACCATAGAGTGTGTGGATGGGTGGTTGTTGTGGACTCAATGCCTATTGCGTGAAAAGAAACCATGTCCTAATTATCTATAACAAAATTCAAAGCTAGAAACTAGACACCAACAATCAAATAAAAATAATACATACCTCCATCAAGTAATGCATTATCATTGTACTTGGAACTTATTAACAAAAAGTTAGAAAATCACACCAAATAAAATAAAATATAAAAGAGAGTAAAATATTCAAGAAACATAAAATATACTAAGGATGGTATAAAACAAAAATTAGAAAAGATTAATAACATGGAAACAAAAAGATGTAAAATAAAGAACATGTAAAACAAAAAGTTATAAAACAAAATTGTGTAAAAAAAAATTTAAAAAACTAAGGAGCCACTTAAATGATTAGCATAAGTGGCCATCTCCCCCTTGACTAAGTTGAAAGGATGAGATTCGAAATATAGAGCATGGTTGTCCATTTGATGAGGTGCTTGTTGTGTTAGTTGGTGTATGCTCATGGAAAGGTTTAATTTGTTGGATGTTAGCTAGTTGTTTCTTGTTTGGTCTCTTAGGTTTATAGATCATCATGACCCTAGAATTAAAAGTCTTATAAATAATGTAAGGTCCTTTCCACAACATTTGGAACTTAGTTCATTGTGGTATGTGTGTGGGGTTCTAGTAGAAAACATTATCTCTTGGTTGAAATTTGACTTTTTTGATTTTTAAGTCATGATATATTTTGTTATAGGCCTTGTGCAACTCATTAGATGATAGGGCTACTAATTTATTTTCATCTAGCAAGCTGAGATTCATTAGTCTTTCTTTTTGTACTAGACTTAAGTCAAGGTCAAGTTCACAAGCAATTGAAAGTGTACAAAGTTCGGATTGGATTGGAAGTGTTGGTAATTTTTTGTACACAAGCTCATAGGGAGAATAGCCTATAGGAAGTTTCCAAGTTGAGCGATAGGTCCAAAGGGCATTGTTGAATTTTATGCTCTAGTCCTTCCTATACTTGCTAACAGCTCTTGTTAGTATCCTTGTGATTTCCCTATTGGTAACCTTAGCTTGACCATTAGCTTTAGGATGGTAAGGTGTCGTGAATTTATGTTCAACCCCTAAGCATTACATGAGCTTTTAAAAAGTAGTGCCTATAAAATGAGTTTCATTATTAGAAATTAATGCACGTGGCAACCAAACTTGTTTACAATGTTTTGTTGTACAAACTGAGCAACCGTAGAAGATGTATAGTTGATGATGGCTGCTACTTCTACCCATTTCATACAATAGTCAATAGAAAATATGATGTACACCTTTCCATTTGACATGGGCATGATGGAACCCATGAAATCAATGCCCAGATGTCAAATGGTTCTAGTGGTTAAATCCATTGTTGGGATCCCTCCATTCAAGTAGTCATTCCACCATCTTGTTGATCTCGTTCATAAGAGAGAATGTAATGGTGAGCATCCTTGAAGAGTGTTGGCCAATAGTACCCTACCATTAGGATTTTAATGTCCATGCATCTCCTAGCATAGTTTCCTCCATAAGGACCTTCATGAGCATCTTGGAGAATGTGTAGTTGTTCAGCATCAGGGACACACCAATGAACTAGGCCATCGGCACACACCTTCTAGAGGTGTTCGTTGATCTCCATGAAGTACTTTAGCTAGTGAAGAAACTATTATTTCTTCTGGTGGTCCAACCCTTGTGGCATCTCTTGAGTGAGAAGATAGGTGAGAATGTCATCATACCATTTTGGCTCATTGGGCATCTATTTAGTTATAGCCCCAGCAAAGAGGAGTTCATCAGGAAACATGTCAGAGAGTGGGCTTTCTTCCTCTTTGTCATCCCATCGCAACAAAGACAAGTGATTGATGACCATATTCTCAGTGCCCTTTTGATCTACCATCATAAGATCGAATTCTTGCAAGATCACCAACCATTATATGACATGAGGGCTCCCCATTGGCTTGTTCATTAGGAAGTAGATTGCACTGTGTTCAGTGTGCACAAATACCTTGTATCCAAGCACATAATGCCTAAACTTCTTTAGAGCAAACACCACTATAATCAATTCTTTCTCTATGGTGGTGCAGTTCAGTTGTGCATCCACAATGATTCATCTAGCATAGTGGATGTAGTATAGATGTTGCTTATCATCTAACTACATTAGCATCACTCCTAAAGCATAATTTGATGCATCCATCATGGTATGAAGTGATTTGGACCAATCAGGCACTTGTAGGATTGGAGTTTCTACAAGCTTCTCTTTTAGTTGCTAGAATGCTTTTTCACATTCTGCGGTCCAGACAAAAGGAGCATCTTTCTTTGTTAGCTCAACCAATAGTTTTACAATCTTAGAGAAATTCTCTATGAATCACCAGGTGTAGCTAGTATGTCCAAGGAATGACTGAACATCTTTAACTATTTTTTACTAGTGGGTTATTCCTTGGATGATCCTTATTTTTTAGGGTTCATCTCAATTTCTTCTTATGATATTCTATGCCCAAGTATAATGCCCTCTTGGACCATGATGTGACTTTTCTATTAATTGAGCCACAAGTTAGTTTCAACACATCATTTCATCACTTGCTGAAGGTGGTTCAAGACTTGCTCAAATGTAGCTCTATAGGTGGAGAAGTCGTCCATGAAGACTTCCACACCACTACCAATCTGCTATTGAAAAATGCTCAAGACTAGACATTGGAATGTTGTAGGAGCATTACATAAATCAAATGACATCTTGTGATATAAAAAAGTCCCCTGGGGACTTATGAATGTTGTCTTTGCTTGATCTTTTGGTGCATTTTGAATTTGGTTATAGCCACTATAACCATGCAAAAAGTTGTAGTAGTAATGCCTAGATATGATGTTGAGCACTTGGTCAAAAAATGACAACAAAAAATGATCCTTGAATGTTACCATATTCAGTAGCCTAAAATCAATGTAGACATACCACTTGCCAACTTTCTTTGGCATAATTATGAGTGGACTGACCCACTTACTATCTGTAATGGGATAGTTGAACCACACCTTGAGGAGTTGCTCAATTTCCTCCTTGATAATCTACTTTAGCTTGGGGTTCAATCACCTCTATAGTTATCATTTTGGCTTCATGGCTGGGTCAGTGTAGATGTGATGTTGGCATATCCTAGGATCAATCCTTGTGAGTTCAAGATATGATCAAGAAAAAGCTGTTGACAATCTTTCAACTACCTTAAACAACATCCTTTTTTGTTTTGGAGTAAGTTTTTCATTAATTATAATTGGCTTCCCATTTTTCAAAAATACATATTTTATTCTAGCCCATAATGTTTTCAGCTTATGGGGCTCTTATTTGAATTTTGTAGGAATTTTCAACTCTCCCTAATGAGTATCATCATTTGTATCATTAGAGAGTTTGTGATGAACTTGCTCTAGTTCATCCATGCTTGTGACGTATGCATATGTTAGGCTCTCAATTGGTTTCATGCAAAGTGTGCTACTTTTAGAATCAGTGGTTAGCCACTAGGTACCCTCCTATTTTGTAGTTGCTACATATAGACACCTTTGAATTTCTACTTTTGGCATGCTTTATAGCCCGAAGTTTTTGAATATAATTGCACCTGTTATTATTGTACGCAATGAATGGAACTCTCTTCTTTTCAATCTTTTCAAATGCATTTTCTTTAGATGTCTCTAGGGAAAGATCTCTAATGCCCATTCTTGCATCAATGGTGCTCAGCCATGCCATTCCCATGATGATTGGAAAATCCCCTTTGTAGTTCTTCACTTTGATTACCAGAAAATTGGTAGGATAAGACCACCCACAGATAGTGGTCATAATGTCTTCTACTAGTCCCAATGAAATAGTGATGGACTAGTCTACCAATTCTAATCTTATGTCGCTCTTCTTTAGAGGTGGTAGGTTCTAGGTATTGTACATCTCATGAGAAATTAAATTAACATTAGAACCTAAATCAAGAAGAGCCTTGCATGGTTCATTCCTAGCAATTTGCAAATAAATTAGAGAACTTCCAAGATTGGTTAATTTTTTGGGAAGGTTTCCCGTACGGATCCAATTAGACACAGTATGAGTGAGCATTATAGTATGGATCCTTAGTAGAGTTTAGTTTGAAGGACGCTTGAAGGAATGTGATATAGAGGAGGGAGAGGTAGGAATAGGGTTGTTAACTATAGGTATATGTGAGGGGGTTGAAAGAAAGGTCTTTTCTTTGATCGAGCATTTGACCCCTTCGATTAATGATTCAGTTGTAGATTAACAGCCCTTGTAGCATTGCGTTATTGAGGTTGGATTGGTAGTTCACCCTGCATAGGTGGAGTAGGTAGTAGCTATGCAACTAGAGGAGTCTATGCAGGGACAAGAGGAGGATAAGGGTAAGAGGTGGTATCTCTTCTTTCATGTGGTGAATACACTCGATAATAATTTGAAGGGTGGTAGTGAGGTTGAAAATTAGAGAAATGATTAGAGAAGTCACGTGGAAACATGGGTTGCCAAATGGAGTAACCATATGAATTAAGTTGCTGGTAAGGGTAGTGTTGCCTTGGTGGTGCTAGCGTTTGTGATTGTGGTTGTTGCCATTGTTGATATTGTTCATACAATTGTGGTGGAGCTCCACTTGGGATAATATGGTTGTTGCTAGTGGAACTACCTGAGATTACCTTGAGGATAAGGTAGCCTTTTGGATGTTTACCTTTATGTAAGTCATGGATGTAAGGCATACACCCTGGACCCCTGTAGATGTGACATAATGGGACAACATCCCTTAGGATGTTCATATTGATAGACATCAGATCCATGATCATCATCTAATTCACTATCTACAACTTGTTTGATTGTAGCAATCTTACCCTTACCTTTGTGATATGCCCATTCAGCTTCCTTGTGCTTCCTGTGCTCGTGATCACTACCTTGTTCCATGGATTCTTTAGCAATTTTGAGAATAGCTTGAAATTTGTTATCCATTGGGTCCCATAATTGATCAACCATGGCTGTAAGTTTAGATTAGAATTTTTAAAGTGGCAAGGTTTTCTTGTTTACCCACTCATCAAATATGAACTTGTCCACAGTGTCACAGAATCGAACCTCTCTCTTACAAATGGAAGGATTGTAGTTGTACTCTTCTACACTTTCTCTTTTTCTTAGCTCGTCCTTCTCTTTAGCTACCTGCTCTATTAATATTTGTATTTTTCGAGCACTTAGTTTTGATAATTTCCCTTGGGTATAGACACTAAGGGTTTTCCTCATTTCATTATGAAGCCTATCTATAATGTGGTGAAGTTGAAGTAATTGAGAATAACCATGGCTAGGACATTTTTGCACCAAGGCATAGTATCAGCCAATGGTAGCATCCAAGGGCTTGTATATTTCTTGTTTCTATCCTTGAATTTTCTTCCTTAAGTTGGATACTTTGGAGTATGTTCGATACTTATCATTGAAAAACTCAAGCATGGTACTTCATTATTTGATAGATTTTGGCTCTAAGGACTGATACTAGTTTCCTACTTCTTTGATGAGTGTTCTAGGGAACAACTTCAATTTTTTCCACTCATTCTCTCTGTTTTGTAAGGCACATGCATCTTGAAAATCTTGAAGATGATTTTGTGGATCAAATTTATATCCTCCTTCAAATTGAGGAAAATTGTTCATGTTGAACTGTTTGATCTGACTATCTTTCACATGCCTTGTTAGAATTTTGACTACCTCTATGATGTTAAGCATACTTTGGGTTGCAAATAGAGGCTCATTGAGGCCTTGATCATGGTGCCTATGATGCCCTCTACTATTCCTTTATTCATGGTGATGTGCCTCTCTTGAACATCAATGCCCTTGATCTTTTCTTTCTCAATAGTCCCCTTGATGATTGTGGTCCCGTTGATCATTTCATTCATTTTGATCACCTCCATCATGATCTTGCCTTCTGTGGGCATAGTCAAAGCTAGAAGAAGAAGATGATGACAAGGGGAAGAGGAAGAAGACCTAGCACCATCACGGTGCCTACTACCTCCTCTTCGACAATCGTGATCATGATCACAATCTTACTTCTTGNGTTTCATTGAATGGAAAATCCCCAGAGAAGGGTTCCCCACTAGCTTGTTGGTACAATAGGGATATAGAATCATTAATCCCTTTTCCCTTCGAAAGTTCATAGCACTGCTCTAGCTACCGATCCTATAGATGTTATGCTTCAATGGGATGATAATCCCTAGCATTAGCATCTTCTACAATATACTCCTCATGGCGGTCTTGAAGACCACATTATGTAAGCATTTGATAGAGCATTGTAAGAGCAGCATGATTGGGCAGCAACACAAGGTTGCCTTCCATGTCACACCACCACAGCTGTTCATCTTGGTGTAGGATGAAGGTGAAGTTTAGAACATACTTATAAGGATGAGTATATATAATTTGATATTGTTGAGGGTTTGGTAGATAAACTTTATCAATCTTGGATAGAGAAGCACTTCTGTGAGAAGAAGACATTTTCAGTTAGCAAATAAAAAGCATAGTGTGCTTTGACCATTGTTGTAGTAATGATAAAATAGGATATGACTCTAAGGTTCATTCCAATGATTTAAACACTTTTCACTAGGTCTTAGATAGTTCATGGAATAACAAAAAGGTCCCTAGAAATGGTGCCAATGATGAGTAGTGAGATTCCCCTATGCCCACCCATATGAATCATTAAGGCATTACATGTGATATGGTCAAATTCCATGGACCTATAGTTATCTAATGCACTAGCTCTTCTAGGAAGTGAAGAGCTAGTGCATTGTCTTCCCAACTACACTTGTGAGGTTCAAGGGTATGGTTTAAGTGTAATTGAGGTATATGATTTTTTCTTACTTTATATTTTATAGATTTGATTGTCTACAATAAGAATGAAGAGTAGAGTAATTTAAAATCAAAAATGTTATTGTCTATTTAGCCTAACATAAGTAACCATTCCACTTTCTTGGACACATCCTAAACACATATAGTGCTATTGGGCTACCAAACGTTAAGCATTGCTAGGTTACCAAGTACTATATGAATGCTCAAAGTGGTTGTGCTCATGTTCATTAAAAATTGGAAATAAATTGCTTAATTCAAATGCATTAAAGTAAAGATCAAGAAAGTAAAATTCATTAAGGAAAATATTAGTCTATTCTTAGTGCTACAAGGATTATCAAAAGAGTTCATTTTATTTCCATCACACTGCTACACTCAGGTACATCAGTGCTCAAACAAAGAACCGTACACACTTAGAAACTTTCTGTGAGCACTCAGAAAATATTCTAATTATAGAGAGAAGAAATGACAAAAGCTTCATGACTTTGACTAGAAAATGATAAAAAATTAATTGTGAAAATTGGAGCCCACAGTATTTATAGGCCTAGAGTATACACTTTGACATCGTGTATGCGACGTTGCATACATGATATTGTAGCCAATGTCAAAAACATGTTCATCAATATTCATCATTAACTTGATTTAAGATGAACTAAGAGTTACCATAAATAGTAATAGCTTTGACTTGATTTTGCAAGGCTAGCAAGAGACATCTTATTAGAGCCTCATATTTAACTATGTTATTGCTACATGGGAAATAAACCTTATAAGCCTAATAAAGAACTTGTTTAATAGAAAGAATAAGGACAAGTGGTGTGCTAGATCTAAAGGAAGTGTGTGCTTCATCAAAGTAAAGGATAACATCTAAATTCTTTGCATTAGTATATAAGCCATGAACAACATCATTTGACTTAGAATAAGAGATAAGAATAACTATGGATTGACTTTGATAGAATGTTAAGATGGAAAACAAAGACTAAACTTCATAAGAAAGGTATTTTAGTAAGCTAATTGGTGATTGTTGGAAGGATTATAAGTAAGGATGTTAAGAATATTATCTTTGTAGATAATAAATACCTTAGCATTTAAAAGATAATGCCTCCACTTCTTAAGAGTAAAGAAAAGACTTAAATGAGATTTCTTGATATCAAAGTACCTAGTCTCATAGTCTAAGAAAGGGTGAGATATGTAATATATGGGAAGATCAACCCCATCTTCTCACCTATGAGAAAGCACAATAGATATGGAATGGTTAAGAACAACCATAATGATGGGGAAGTTGCCTTTGTAGCAGTTAAGCATAGCCACAATATCACCAGAAATTATCAGGGGTTTCCAACTCTCCCCAATAGGTATCATCATCTTCATCATTAAAGAGTTGGTGATGAACGTACTCAAGTTCATCCATGCACTTGACATAAGCACATCTTAGGCTCTTAGTAGGTTCCATGCATAATGTGCTGCTAGTAGAGTTAGCTATTAGCCATTGGGTGTCCTCCTATTTTGTGGCTATACTTAACCATGCACCTTGATTACTAGAGAATTGGTAGGATAGGACCACCTTCAAACTATAGTCATAATGTTGTCCACTAATCCCAAATGGATAGTGATTGATTGGTTTGCCAATTCCAAATGGATGTTACTCTTATTAAGTGATGGTAGGTTACAATCTTTGTACATGTCATGGGAGATAATATTGACACTAAAAACAAAATCAAAAAGAGCCTTGCATGGCTCATGTTCAATGATCTGTAAGTAAATAAAATGACTTCTTGGGTTAGCTCTTTTCGTGGAAAGGTTGCTAGCCTTAATCCAATTGGAAATAGCATGAGTTAACATCACAGTGAAAATTTAAGGTGGCATTTCATTTGAAGGGCTCTCAAATGTGTTTGATGAAGAGGATGAGGGTGTTGGAGATATAGGAAAACCAACCTCATTAGGTTGTGAGGGTAGGGGAGGCTTGTTGGATCGACAATATGGTTGTGTCCTTGATCAATTATCTGAACCACTTGGCTAGAAAGCTAATTGTAAATGTACAATCCTTGTAGCATTTTGTTACTGTGGTTGTGGGGGAATTTCACCCTACATGGAAAGAGTAGGAGGTGACTAGGTTAAGAGTAGAGGGATGTGTGTAGATGGATGTGAAGGGTGATATGGATATGGGTGTTTCCCTCAAGTAGATGGTGAAAGCGTTTGATGGTACTCTAGAGGGTAATAATGATGCTAGAATGAGGTGTGGCTTATAGAGCTTCATGGAGAAATGGGATACTGAGCATAATACCCATATGGATATGGTTGCTTGTAAGGGTACTTCTATCTTGGTGGTGGCATTCCCCATGATTGTGGTTGGTGCCACTGTTGGTATTGCTCATACGATTGCAGTGGTGCTTCACTTGAATAATATTGTTGTTGTTGGTGGAACTACCTAGTGTGGCCTTGAGGATAAGGCAACCTTTTGGATGCTTACCTTTTGCTAGTCGTGGATTTAGCATGTACATCCTAGACTCTTGTAAGTGTGACACCATAGGGTAGCATCCCTTAGGATGGTCATATTTACAAATGTCACACCCCCCATCATAATTAGAGTCTATCTTCATAACTTCTTCTATTGTAGAAAATTTGCCCTTACCTCTCTAGTAGGCACATTCAACATCGTTTTGCCTCCTATGATTACGATCACTATTCTTGTGCCATCCCATTAACAGATGTTGTAAAAATATGATCGCTTAATTTACTACATTCATTGTTTTCTTAGATAATATAATGGAACCATCATAAATACTTAATAAATTAATTAAATGCTAACTAAATAATTGGTACTTTGAAAATAAAGAGAAAAATAAAAAAAAATTATTAATAGAAGAGAGTATGGTAACACCCTTTGGGTTATCTTCCTATGCCACTTAAGCCTTAAAGGTAATCTAGCACTGCCACCACAATTAGGTTGTCCTAACAAAGGGGTGATTAGTCCCTTCTTTTCCCACTTCACTCAGCTCCTATCACTTTTATATTCTAGCTCCACAACTCCATGCTAGCACAACCTCTAAACCTAGCCTTAAATGACATAGTTCAAACCCTTTCCCAAGGGATACATGAATAATTGTAACTCCTCATAATGAGGTGCCACTTCATTTGAAGGTTAATTACATTGTTTATAATTGGTTCCATCCTTAACAAAGGATGGGATGTTACAATCTACCCCCTTAGGCATCTAGCTCATCCTTAAGTGCTTCCTCTATATCCAACTACTCAACTGCTGCTTTGTCGTTATGCTCCTCAACTTTAGTTCCTTTATTTTCCTCATTATCATCTATATAAATAGAAGATCAAAAATTATAAAACATAATTCATTACATCCATAATAAATAAAATTTATCATTTGATATCATGATGATTAAAAAGTTGAAGGTAAGTATTAAATATAAACTTCCTATTTTCCCAAGTCTACTGATCACAATTTGACTATTGAACAAGTACTTCATTGATAGTTTTATTTCATAATTTCTTGGTTCATTGATTCTTGATTGCAATGGGTTTAACTTTAAAGCTGGCATTGGATCGCAATGGCAAAGTATTCTAGTCCAGCACATATGGTACATCATTTTCATGAAATTTCTTTAGTAAGCTTACATGGAAAATTGGATGAATTTTCAAGGTTGCTGGAAGTTTTAATTAATATGCTACTTCATCAATCTTTCAGAGATTTCAAAATGTCCATGATATTTGGATTTCAATTTAGTATATTTTCCAAGTTTAAGAAAACTTTTGGTAGGTTTTACTCTCAGTAGTACTAGATATCCTACTTGGAATTCTTTTTTAAGTTGATGTTGATTTGCATATCCTTTATATTTATTTTGGGTAGCTTGTAAATTTTGTTTAACTCTTGTGACAATGTTTTCCATTATTTTCATTTCCTCTTCCTTCCATTTTGTTCTTAATGTTGGATCCACCTAGGTTAGTGATGTATGGTAATTACATCCATACACTAGTTTGAATGCTGTTCGATGTATGGAACCTTAATAATTTTTATTATAGGAAAATTTTTCCAAGTGCAAATAATTCTCCCACATTTTTGGTCTGCTCCCAACATAGCTTTGTAGGATATCTTCTAATATTCTATTCATACGTTTGGTTTGCCCATCAGTCTGAAGGTGATAAGTTGTGCTAAATTTCAATTGGGTTTCAAGCTATTTAAAGAAATTTTTCTAGAATTTGGATATGAAATTGGGATCTTTGTCCAAGGTGATAGATTTTGGACAATCATGCAATCAAAATACTTTACATATGAATTTTTGGACAACGTTTTTTTATTGTGTTTGTAGATTTCAAAGCTATAAAATGTGCCATCTTTGATAAATGATCAACCATTACCAAAATTGAGTCATTTCTCTTTTTGGTTATTGACAATCCCACAATGAAGTCCATGGTGACATCTTCCCATTTCCAGGTTAAAACTTCCATAGGTTGTAATAACCCACTGGGTTTCCTTTATTCAACTTTCATTCTTTGGCATGTTAGAAAATTTTTAATGTATGAGGACACATCATGCTTCATTCTAGGCCAAAAATGAGATTTTCATATCATCATATAAGTCTTAATATAACCTAGGTGTCTTGCATATGGTACTTCATGTGCTTCACCTAATAACCTTAGTCTCTAATTTCCTTCTGGTATGCACACTCTTTGTTCTTTCATCAATAAACAGTTAGAGGTAAGTTGATATCGAGGCTTAGAGAAAATATTGGTTAAAATATTCGTAAAATAAGGATCTTCTGTTATTTGTTCCTTGATTTCTTCTTCCATAGGGATTGTTACAACACCTATCATTAAGTTCCACATTCAACTAAGGGCATCAGCTACTACATTTTTCTTACCAGGAATATATATGATTTCAAAATCATATTCAGCTAATAATTCTACCCATTGCCTTTGACAAGTATTCAAAATAGGCTATCTTTGCAAATATTCTAAACTTTTATGATCTATTTTTAGTATAGACCTTTTTCCACAAAGATAATGTCTTCAAACTTTCAAAGCATGAACAATTGATAGCAATTCTAAATCATGGGTTGAGTAATTTATCTTAGCTCCTTATAATTTACAAAATTCATAACATACCACTTTATCTTCTTGTGAAAGAAGTACATCGATTCCTATTCCATAGGCATCTATGGATACTTCAAATGGTAATTCTTCATCCAGAATTCTTAGAATAGGTGCTATTGTAAGTAGCATATTTAATCTGAGGAGAGCTTCCTTGCATTTTTCATTAAACTTAAGGACATGTTTCTCCTGCAAAAGGTTAGTCAATGGGGCTACCAAGGTAGAATAATCTTTAATAAAATGTTGATAAAAACCATCTAAACCCAAGAAGCTGAGAACAATTGTAACATCTTTTAATTTAGGCCAGTCTTGGACCACACTAATTTTTGCTAGATCTACTTGTAATCCTTTCTTAGAAACTATATGACCCAAGTATGAAAATTCTTCCTTAAAGAGTTTACATTTACTCAATTTAGCTTTTAGCTAATGCTCTTTTAAGAATTTCCATTGTAATTTTGAAATGTCTGACATGTTCTTCTCTTGAATAGAATAAACAAATATATCATCCATAAATACTATAATAAATTGATCAAGATATTCATGAAAAATATTATTCATTAATGACATGAATGTTGTAAGTGCATTTGTTAATCCAAATAACATCACAACAAATTCATATAATCCATACCTAGTTCTAAAAGCAATTTTCTCAATATCCTTCTCCTTGATCCTTATTTGGTGATAACATGATTTTAAATCAATCTTTAAAAAATAACATGACCCTGATAAGCAACGAGGTACCCCTACACCCAACCATACGAATCACAAGCATTCATGCATAATCTCGTTAAGTTTCATGGATGGGACTAGTTGTGGTATTTAGATGGTTATGCTTTGATTGTAGTTCATTGTCTTCCCACTTGGACTAGTGGTAGCTTTGTCACGTATGGTTTAGTCCAAAGTGAGGCATATGATGTTGTCTGATTCTCCCTTGCTCCTAATGATGATAAAGAGGTAAATTAATTAAGCTAATGAACAATGGAAAATAAAATCTAAAGTAGCCTACATGTGATGAGTATCTACTCTTAATTTTCTATATACATCTTGGACTATGTGTGACTACTTTTGTGATTGCCAAGTGTATGTCACTAGGTTTACCAAACAATACACTACTAGATTACCAAGTACTTACACTTAAACACTCGTGATTAAGGTGTACACATTCTGCTTAATGACAAGAATAGTAATAGCAATAAATGGAAATGTTAACTTAAGGAAATAATAAATAATTAATAATTAAAAGTAACAATAATCTAAGTGGATGCTGCAATGATGGAAGTAATCTCAATCTTTATTTTCAGTTATGTAATGTATCCAAGTACGTGACACTCATACAAAGGTGCTATATGATTACAAACATCACATTGTGGACATGCATTAGAAATAATGGGACTCTAAGAAAGACTAACAAAAATTGAGAACTAAAACTAAAACCCTATTGCTATCTATTTGCATCCCAATCATGCACCCACGTGCTATATTTATAGGCATGCATAGAGGAGATGACATTAGATATACAAGACTATTTCCTAGCTTCGACATTGAATGTCCAACATTGGGGCTTCAAAATCAGGTATCTGACATCAGGGCCCGACAAATTGATGACTTATCATAGCCCCACAACTGATTGAAAACTCATCCTCGAGTTAAACAAAATCAGGAATAAGCTCCTTACAAAATATTGAGATCGTATAACTTCGTATAATGTAATGCTATACGAAGTTATTACGGCTCACATCGGTACATCTCAAGGACATGGCAGTTGGGGAACATCTAATTAGCCTTCACATACCAAGCCACAAACTGTTGCCATTCCTCCTCAAAGGTCCTAGCTTTTTCTCTGAGTTCATGATAATTTGTTGATCTTCTAGCTAGGTTTAAGGCAACATCCTTTTGTCCCTGTTAGCTGGCTTCAACCACTACCAATTCTAAGTTTTCCACATGTAGCTTCTACAAAGCATCCTTCCAATATGCAAACTCTTTTTCATATAATGCATAAGTGGTAGCTACTTTCTTCTCTAGTTCATTCCGAGGTTAACCTACTATTAACATGGCAAGGTTGGCATATTTGAGGTTAGCTAATGCCATGTATTCTTTCATATCTTCAATTTGCAAGCCTTTGTTCTTTACTTCTACTTGGTGGACTAAGGCATAGCTATCTAAGATTGGCTGCCACTCAAGTTTTTGTGCTGATAGAGAGATAATGTGGGCTCTAGCCATCTAGATCTCTTTTTTATTTATCTACTTGTACATGCCTACTTTGTCATGAAAGTGCTCCTTCAATTTCTCATGCTTCTTGGCCTCATTTTGCCATGTGTTGATTTCAATTGCTCATTTCTGATGAATAGAACTAACCTCCTCCATTGAGAGGGTTTTATTCTCTCTCACCAATCTATTAATATCTTGGTTGATCCTCACTAGTTGCTCTTTCAATTGGTGAACACTTTTTTCTAAGATATGTTTTTACTTCTCAACTATGGGAAACCTTAAATTCTTAGTAGTGAGCTGCTTGTTCTCCTCTTGTGCGATGGTTAATGCCTTTTTGTACATGTGGGACTGTGCATCAGTAGCAGAGGCATTCTAGATCACTTTCTCTTTTTCTTGTGCTACAGCTACATTCTCCTCAATTAGCTTGGCAAGCTGCTCTATCCTGAATTGTTCTAGCTGGTTAGGTGTAACAAAAAAGGTAGGGTCCCATCGTTCAACTCTCAAGGTAGCTATCTCTTATTGTAGTCTTTGTACTTCTACTTCTACATGCTCTGCCCTAACTTTAGCCATGACCAAATTTTCTTTTGTGATGATGAGGTTTGATTGTGTTGTAGTGACATCACTAAGGATGTCAAAAAAAGTGGTCATCACTTACCCCATTTCCAATAGTTGATCCAAAACATCCTCATGCACCATAGGAGTCATTGAAGTCCTAGCCAGAATCTGTGCATCTCTAGTCCTAGTAAGATCTACTAGGGGCACAAGCACATTCAATGATTCTTTGATATGATCCATGATTACTTCTGTTGTGCTTGTCACATCTTGATGTTGAATTACCATAACTATGGCACCTTCTCCAATTTCAAGTGTTACCTGAAAGAATGAAAAATTTTTAGAGATTTTCCTAGATCATTAGGATCCTCCTCCTAACTATAACGAGATCTTCCCCCTTGTTGGATTAGCTGAAATAGTGGGGTATATGGCATCATCAATCACTAGAAAGAGATTGGACTCATCCCTGCTTCTCTAATAGACAGCTTCAATGATCTTCTACAAATGGCTCATTGAGGGCTTATAATCTTGTGGCAGTGGTAGTGGCGGAGCTTATGTTTGTGGGCACTATTTAGGCTCACATTATGTTTTTACTTGTAGTTTGGCTTCCTTCTCTACTTCTTGCTCTTCACCAAGATCTTTTCTTGGTGCTGCAAGTTTAAGGAGTTTAGTGAAGGAGGCATTTTGAGCCTTCTTGGGGACATCATTCGTATATCCTAGGATTCCAACACATTTGCATAGCCTTCTAATTAGGTAAGGGAATGGGAGTGTTAGCTGCCCTACCTTTTTCTCTTTGAACTGCCATTGAATTTCAGTAAAGTAAAACTATGGAAGATTGGCTACAAATTTTTTTATTAAGATAGCACTTCCTCTGGTTGCATATGTTGAAATTCAATTGAGCCCTTTGGTGAGAAACAGGTGGTATGTCTCGATCTTGAAATATGTCCTCTCTTCCAAAGTCATTTCATTATATATTTTATCCTCTTTGTCACACGCCTGTTTCAGCCATAGTTTTTTGGTCTTAGGGTTAGATTTGGTGGATAGATGGGCTTCCTTAGCCCCTTCATTTGGCAAATTAAGAGCTATAGCAATTACTTTAACTGAGAACAAGACATTAGCTTCACAAATGTTGATGGTGGTTCCCTCATCTTTGTTGTGCTAGAATTGATGAGTTTCACCAAGGTACCATTTGCCACTATTTGAGAGGATGGGCCACAAGGGTGACACCTTAAGTTGCATTTGAACCACTTCTAGAGTAAATTCCATGAATGGGCCAAAATTCATTTCCATAATAATAAAGGCCAATGTGAACTTTTCTTGAATGGTAGCAAGGCAATCAGGTGGCAAAGTAAGATGTTGTCCCTACACAAGAGCTAGTGGTTCTACGACCTCTCCTTGGACTAATTGTCTAATAACAGGGGCCTCTTGATGGATGCTAAAAGATTGGGCTTCCTATTTTGCATGTTCTGGACATTTTCCTTATTGGCCTCGGCCACTTCATGGGTGCTTAGTTGCTCTTTGCACAGGTGAAGCTTATGCATTTCTTTTTGGGGCCATCTGTAATCAAGCAAAGATTGAGTGTTACTAAGGTTGTATTTTTATCATTAATCAGTTTATACCTTACTTGTTACCTTAGTTCATTAAGTTCTTAATTCATATGATCACAGAGTTAGAAAAATTTTCAAGAAAAATCCCCAAAAAGTGTCTATCTCCTTTACAATCCTTCATAATTGGTTTCTTTTTCCTTATGTGTGGCTTATAATGATGGTTATGGTTCCTTAGGTGGAAAAATTAAGGTTTCTAACATTAATACGATTAATTATTTGTGATGATGCCTAAATTTTTTAATACTATTACCCTTCTAATACCTTTCGAGTGATAGCAAATTTTAGCAATTTGGTGCAAGTTTCACATGCAAGCACCCACCCACGACTAACTTGAACACTCTAGGTTCAGGTAGATTTAAATGGCATAGAAATTAGAGTAGTAGAAAGCCAAATATCGTAAGTGGAAAGTGAGTGCATAGAGATCTTAAGTTGTGAGAGAAAATTTGAACAACTCCCCTAGCAACAAATGATGAAAATGGAGTTTGAGCACCTCGAGGGTTGTATATATAGTCTTTATGTGACTTGACGTCACGTATTTGATGTCACGTTCGATCCAACATTGGGTAGTTGATGTCAGGTTCCATGAATAATCACCAAATGTGGTAGCTGAGCATGAAAAATGAAGCTCTGTGATTGGTTGGAAGGTTTGCAGTTAGGTTCATAGTTCTAGGATAAGGAAAAAATCAATTTGAGGCACCAAAAGTGGTTGAAAGTGGAGTCATTGATGTGAAAAGCACTAGAATGAGTAAGAAAAAGGGCACTAAAATCAAAATTGTAGATAGATCAAGTTACATAAGAAGGGAAACAACAAAATGAATAATTAAGTGCTTGGAAGGTGAATAATAATGTGGTTGTGTCAAACAAGTACAAGTCACAAAAGTTATACAAGTGGATCCTCCCTAAAGTAGGCTCTAGCCTATGATGCCCTTGTATAACCACACCTAAAAATGTCTATAGGCACTAAAGGGGTTGAATGAAATGCATACCTATGAAAGAAACCACACATGCTAAAACCACCAATTTGAGATAACAACTCTATGTTACACAAAACCACAAGTTCAGATCACACGAACAATGAGATGAGATGGACTATAGAAAGGATTACAGAAATTGGGACATGAGGTGTCTTACCATGGTTACAATGAAACCTTATGTGTTATTAATGGTTAAATAATCATGAGTCCTTCTTTCCAAGATTCAAACCAAGTTTGCATCACATTGCAATGACATTGCATAATTTCATCACGTCAGTAGAAAACCATAAAACTATCATAGTTGCAAGGAGTAACATCACTTGGCATTTTTTTCAAGGGAGGAGCTAATTTATGGCACATGTTTGTTTTGTTTTTGCTTATGTTTTCTGTTTTTTTTTACTGGACATTTTGCGAAGCTGCCAACCTTCATGCATGGGTACATGTCTTTCAAATGGAACTTGTAGAATTTATTAAATACCATTTTATGATACTCTGACTCTCATTTTTCATTAGATCTTCAAGGATATAATTACAACCAAAGCAACATGATAAAACTTTTAGAAGTGACCAAAGAGAATCCACAAATCCCCTTGATGTCACACCCTTCACATTCTAGCTTGGTTCTATACTCTTCTACCTAGACAAAATGATTATAGATTTATTATTAGGTTGAATGATGGAAAATATTATCATTATGACTAGGGCAAGAACCTCTTATTAATGGAATGGGTGGATGAATGTCATGATCTTAATGTTTGAATAATCAATCCCTTATGACTTGATAACATAGAGAAAATCTCACCTTAATGGGCAACATGATTGTTTTATTCACAAGAGAGATTACACAACAAAGAAAGTGAAAATAACAACTAGAAAAAATTGGAAGAAATAGGAAAAATTTGATCAAGAAATAGGAAAATGACAAAAAATTGTAAAAACAAAAAGATGGAAAACACTTATGAATCTTGAAGATTAGAATGGGGGGTGACCCCCATGACTAAATATTTGGCCATGACAAGGATTAATAAGTGGGTAGATAGGATCCATGCATGTATTAAACATTGGTAATAGTGCATTCCCTAGCCACTAGGTGTCCTTTGGTGGTGTGGTGGCTGGGTAGAAAAATTGTTGGTCACACACTTGATTGTTAAATATCTGGTAGGTTAGGATATGATGTTTGTGATCATGATGGATGTCTGGCCCATGAGTGCACCCTTGATCATGATATGGTATGCATGGATTTGTTTGTCTCCCCACATTGTTACATTCATTATTTGGGTTTGGAATTAGAGTAATGATGGATGGTGGCCCTTGTGTATGATTAGAGGACATTGGTTGTGACAAGGAAGGTGGTGCACTGAATTGGCATTGTGCTAGCTTGGATGATGTGGTGGATCCATATGTGCTTTACTTTGGTTTATGACCTTTTCTCCAAAAGGGACATTTTTGACATTGTGATTGAGATGGTATCAGCATGTCTCTGCACATTTGCAGCACAAGTGGCATTCGTTTATTGGTATTGTAGTGTTGAATCTTCTTGTGTCATTGAAGGTGACCTGTAATGAGATGAAGTATGAGAATATCAAGGGTAGGATGGATGGTAAGAGGCATGAGGTGGTGATCCTTTAGGGGATGTCATGGGTTGATGGTACTTGGAAGAGTGGTAGTGACAAATTAAAGTAGAGGATGTAGAACTAGTTGGAGAAACACGGTGTTAAACATAATATTCGTGTGGTTTTGGTGAATAGGGCTGATTTGGTGGTGGCCTCGCCCATGATTTTGGTTGTTGCCATTGTGGTTGATGACTGTGTTGACGTTGGTAATAAGTCCCTCTAGGATGGTACNTGATGACTGTGTTGAGGTTGGTAATAAGTCCCCCTAGGATGGTACGGTCGGTTGTGGGGCTGTCTATAATTACCTTGTGGAAGAGGAAATCTCCCAAGCATGTGCTTTTACACAAACTTCGGATTTAAGGCACTTACCGATTACTCCTGTAGATGCAAGAAGACTAGGAAATGACCCTTTGGATGGTCATATATGCAAATGTCACATCCATTATCTTCATTTGTGGTTGATTCTATAGCCTCACTTTGTTTAACCATTTCTCCCATTTGCTAAAAAGTATTCCTAGTTGTTTCTTGGGTCTATATCCTTTGTTGATTGTGATTTCTTGGCTTATTTTGCATGATCCTCTCCTCAACCATCTCAATGAGACTTGTAATGTTTTCACATATCAATTTGGACATCCTATTTAACTTTGCTTCAAGTTCATCAATAGACTTCTATATTAGCAAGGTTTGTTGTAGGATCACCTTATCGAGAGTGGTTTCATTCTCCTTACCATAGATCTGGACCTCCTTCTATTGAAGAGTTGGATCCCATTGATACTTTTTGACATTCTCCCATTTGCATATCTCTCCTTCTTCTTTTTCCACATGCTCGATTAGCTCTTGGATCTAATGGGCTTAGAGCTCATATAATACCCATACGGCATACATCCCAAGGGTTCCCCTTGTTTCATTATAAAGCCCATCTATGATGTGAAAAAGTTGCCTTTCCTTAGAGAAACCATGGCCTGGGCATTTATTCAATAGGGAATAATATTTATCTAAGGCAATGTCCAAGGGTTCATGTTGTTCTTTCTTCCATTCTTGGATTTGTCTCCTTAGGGTGGACACTCGCATAGGTTTGGTATTTCTCATTAAAAAGTTCCAACATTGTTGACCATCATTAGATTGAATTTGGTCTCAACGACCTATATCACACTCTGACTCTATTGATTAGTGTCGTAGAAAAGAGCTTAAGCTTTTTCCATCTGTTTTCAATGTTGTAGAAAGCATAGGCATCATGGAAGGCTTGTAAATGATGTTGTAGATCTAAATCATAGCCTCCTACAAATTTAGGAATATCGTTCATGTCAAGCTTAGGTAGGCAACTCTTTTTACGATGCTTGTGAGATATCTTAATAGCCTTTGTGATCTGCATTAGGAACTTAGTGGCCAACAAGGATTCATCATCATCAAATAAGTTGTGAGGGAAATTTCTATTTCTATTCATTTGGTCGTGATGATGATGTCTATGTTTGTGGTAACATCTTTGACTTTTCTTGTGGGTTTGATTTTGGATTTTAGTCTAACCCTTTAGTGGAGCCTTATCTCCATACCTACATTCATCTTCATCATAACTAAATGTTGAAGGGGAAAAGGAAGATGAGGAACTAGAAGAATTACCATGGCTTATATGGTGTTCTTTAGGATCCCTTGATTTATCATTTCTGGGTTTTGAGAAGGCCTTAGGCCTTGAGGCCTCCCCTAGTTCAGGACTTATATCATCTCCTCTAAGATTGTTTACCTTAGGCAAGTGTAGTCTTTAGGTGTCATTAGGGTGGTCATGATCATAAGAAACCCTTGCATGAAGTTATTCACTCCAATTTTCATCATTGTATATCTCATTATTTCTTTAATGAATGTGTTTGCTATACAGTGCATTGTCACTTCCATGTGAGAGAGATATTATTATTGGTTTATGGTGTGTGTGAGTTAATACTTTCTAAAAGATATATTGTTAATACCTTTATAGTGATAGTGTATAATATAACTAATCTAGATAACTAGCACCATCCCTGGCAATGGCACCAATGATGAGTGGCAAGGCACCCCTATGCTAAACCATACATAACAAAGCTAACACTAGTCGAGGTGGAAAGACAAAAAACTGTAATCAGAGCATAATGATCTAGATATCACAACTAGTCCAATCCATGGAATTTAACCAAATTGTGCATGAATGCTTGTGATTCATATGGTTGAGTGTGGGGGTACCTTGCCGCTCATCACACTTGTAAGTTGATCAAAAAAGTCATCAATCCTAGGCAAAAGATAAGTATTTTTAATCATCACTTTATTCAATGCACTATAATCAATGCATAATCTTAGCGTACCATCTTTATTCTTACAAATAAGACTGGTGCACTCCAAGGTGATACGTTAGGTTGAATTTTTCCTTCTTCCAATAATTGGTCTAATTGTACTTTCAATTCTATTAATTCAAAAGTAGAAAATCGATAAGGAGCTTCTGAAACAGGTTATGTAATGAGAAAAATATCAATAGCATGCTCAATAGTTCTTTTTGGAGGTAGTTCTCTAGTTTCACCAAATATTGAATCTTTATATTCCTTAAGTTCTTTTGGAATCTCAGTATTTGAAGATCTTTGAGGTTGGGTTACTTTGACAACCAACATTGTAGCACCCTTTTTGACTAATTTTTTAGCTTGCTTAATGGTTATCATATGAATTTGCCTTACTGTTCCTACCCCCCTTAGAATCCTAACTCCATTAGTGGTTGGACTTTTAGAGTACAAGTTCCAAAGTGAGTAGTAATATCAAGTTTTTGCAAGAAAGACATTCCTAAAATTGCATCAACTTCACCTAGTTCAAATTCAAAGAATTCATCAACGAAAGGCCTATTTTGTAAAGTAAAGTTAATTTCTTCATACTTAGTATGCTTGCTCATAGTTATTCCATCTACTAGTTCTATCTTAATAATTTTCTTGAAAGGTAAACTTAATTTCAATAAATTAATTAACTTTGGAGAAATAAGTTACCATTAGCACTTCTATTAATCAAAAATTTAATTTGTTTACCTTTAATTGAACC
Organism: Gnetum montanum; assembly: GCA_015680685.1. Classification (NCBI taxonomy): domain Eukaryota; kingdom Viridiplantae; phylum Streptophyta; class Gnetopsida; order Gnetales; family Gnetaceae; genus Gnetum; species Gnetum montanum. Next base: position 73,545 of record MNCI01024081.1, on the reverse strand, counting down.
TTCAAAAATCAATAAAGTAAATTGAAATTTATGCAAACTTGATTTAGTTGATGTAGATATCTTCCTCATGGCTATGGTGGTTGAAACACCACTAATTTCAGCCTAGCACTTCGAGAATGACTCAAGCCCTTTCTAGCATTCGGGAGGTAAAAATTTGACTAAGACATACAACTCATGGTAGCTTACCTTGGTCACTCACACTGGCTTGTCTTGGGCAACTCACACTACAAATTTTGAGCCAAATTCAACACATTTTCCAACACACGCTGCAACACATGTTGTGGCTATGGTCACGCTGCAGCGTGAGTGCAGCATGACCAACTTTCATAGCCTCAAAATTAAGCTAAAATGACAAGATTCAAAGGTACACATCACTCCCAGGGTTCAAGGTCAACAACCTCCAGTCCTAGCTTCAAGAACTTCCACATTTCAATTCCAAAAATTGTAAGATTTTATGGTCACACTGGGACACACACTGGGCATGAGTACAATGTGACCACTATTCATAGCATGACACTATTCACAGCAGAACACTATTCATTAGTGTGAAAACTATTTAGGCCCTAACCAAAGCACTCCAAACGCACGCTAAGGACATGCCAGGACCAAATCAACTCATGCTGGGAGCCCTAATGGAATAGAAATGCCTCAAACAGCCACAAAACTACTCAAATCGACATCCTGTGGCAGTCAATTTAGGAACCAAGAAGTTTCAAGCAAGCCAGAGTCTATCCCTCTTGATTTTCTTTGTAAATCTTGATTTGTGGGCTTCTCTGGCCCTCACGGTCCAAATTGTATGTACTCCCATGGGCTTGAGTAATCCGCAAGTTGTAAGATGCAATGTCCCTAATCAAGAACATAGCTTTCCTACACACGACCAACTCACACACAGCTATCTACCGGACACGTGTCACACGATCATGTTTCCTCTGATCTCTCGGCCATCGATTCCATCCACGGATTCTATGCTTGAGCCTAGCCAAACCCTATAAATACCCTATTAATTCACTAAAACGGGGTCAGAAATTTTGAAGAAAGAGTAACTTTGAACCTTAGATGCTTAGGCACACAAGACTCCTAGCATCCAACCATCCAAAAACACATCACCACATCACTCTGGGGCTTAGCACTTGACTTGCTATCACACATGCAACTACACTTTGACTGGTGCACACTCTTGTTAAACAATACAATACAGTTTCATTACTGCCTTCCATTTATATTGTTTACTCTGTTTACGCTTTGTTTACAATATAGATCTGTTTATGCTTCATTTACAATTCAATCTCTGTTTATGCTCTGCGCTCTATTTACATTTTGTGTCGCTGTTTGCATTCCTTTTACATTCCGTTTACATCGTTTACGATAACCCCAGCGCTAGCTGTAGCTTACGCTTTGGGAAGTCCTTGGTTGATTTGCATGCAAACCATCCAAGGCACTCTACCTTCATTCTCTTTTCCAGCTTGCCCTCGGGCGAAGGTAGGGTCAACTATGCCTGCCCAACGATCTTTCGATGTTTATTTTCCCTTCCAACCTTACACCAATGATTTAGGTCAGTACGATGGTAGTTGGAATTTTTCCTTTGTTCATGTTTGGGTTGGGTTTTTAATTCTTGATTTGGTTAGTCCTTTGTACTTTTGTTTGCAATTTTGGATAGTCTCATTTAAAATGATCTTCACCTCAAACAAAACATTCTAATCCTAATTGAGCTCTTTTTATTGGTGTTTCTTCTATTGTTGCTTGTGGAAAGGTAGTTTTTCAAAGAGTTGCTTGTTGAAGGGCAGCTCGTATTTGATTCGATTCCTCACAGTCCTTAGCAATTCTATATGCTTCATCAACAATTTGAGGATTATGGGCTCATGTTTGGGGATGCAATTGAGCATGTAGTCCACCAATGAATTTTGAAGCTAATTCTCCCTCATCTTGGTGACTTACATACTAAGAAAGATCATAAAATTCCTTATAGTAATCATCTTTGGATTGCCTTCCTAATCTTATGGAATCAAATCTCATTTAGTTCTCTTTGAGGAAAGAATTGAGTACAAATTTTTGTTCAAAATCTTGATAAAAATTAAGCCAATTTGTAATCAAACCTTGAGATTTCATTCCATTCCACCATGTTGCTGCGAGTCCTCTTAAATAGAAGGAGATAACTTATAAACATTCATGGCATGCCAAATTCAACATATTGAAATAGTTTTTTTATTGTATCAAGCCAATCCTTGACACTAGATCTAGGGGCTCCATCATAATGATCTAATTTTACTTTCTTGGCATGAAATTGTGTTAGCAATTCTCTAGGTGGATTAAGCTAGTTTTCTTATCCCTCACCTTCAGTTTCTACTCTATGGCCTAAAAGAGGGATTTTAACATCCTATCCACTAGCATGTGGGGGTTGTTTTTGATGTGGATCCCTAGGGGGAAGTTGATGTTAATCTTGATGTTGATTCCTAGGTGGAACGTGGGTAGGATTTGAAGGCTGATTGAGATGGACGGTTAATTGCTTGATGGAGTTTGCAAAGGAATTCATCTTTCCTTACATGTTTGACCATTTATCCTTTGAAGTTTGGGATACTTTCCTAATTTCTTAAGACATATTTTGCATCTCTATCTTGAATCCTTGATTTGATTGATGAAGCTCTTCTTGAACACCCTTGATCTCATTAATTTGATCTTCAAGGGTATTTATTAGGTCATTGACTTGAGCCTCCATTTCTCTCCAATTTATTCTTTAGGTTCTAGACATTGGTAAGTTGAAGAAATCAGATATGTTGGTAATCCTTAGCTTCTATGGCCCTTTTTATGGATCTCAAGATAGTTGATCAGTTGCAAAAGAAGTTGAAACTATCATGGATTCTTATCAAGTACTGAATCCTAATTGTTTTTGGGACCTTAAGAAATGTATTAAAATGCTAATTTTCTATGATTTGAAAGCTAAATTTGATAGTTTCATTGAGTCTAAAAGGTTCAAAATAGTTGGAATCAATTTTTTTTGGTTGAAAACGGACTCCGAATTCAATAGTTATGGCTATTTTAAATTTACAAAACTTGCATGTTTTTCAAGACTTCCCAAGAGGTTACCCATCCCAGTTCTACTCCAGAACTAGCACACTTAATGATGAAGTTTTTATCCACATTGTTACCAAGGTGCCCATTTTAAATTTATGAAAATATTTATGCGTGTTCTTAATTTAAATTGATAATTAATGATGATTTTTTTTAAATTTTTACGTCAGTTGATGGAAATTTCAAAATTCCTGTCAATTGTTGAGAAATTAAAATGTCCTGTCAATTTTCAAAATTCATCTAGGCTAGCATGGCCCATCTCATGGTCTATGTGACCCTCTTATGGGTTGGTGTGGCCCATCTTAGGGCTTGCGTGGCCCTTGACTAGGCTTGCATGGCCCCTTGATTAGGTTTGTATGTGTTCAGTGGAGAGGTGGTTTGTGGTAGCATTCAGAGAGGCGGTTTGTGGTGGCATTCAAAGAAGCGGTTTGTGGTGGTAGATGCAAGGCACTATGCAATAATGGATGACAAGGCAGTAGTGACTGGTAAGGAAGTGAGCATGTGGTGGTAGGCAATGGACATGCAGTGGTGAGTAGTGGGCATGCGACAGTGGCAGCGAGCTTGTAGTAGTGGGTGGCGTGAGGACAAGTGTAGGCATGGTGGTAGATAATGGAAGGTGCAGGGGCTGTGTGGTGGAAGGTTGCCCTTGGAACTAGCCTAAGGACCAGTCCCTTTGTAGTCATAGCTAGCAGTAAGCCTAGTTTCAATTGGCAATAGGCCTAGTCATGACTACTAGCACAGCTAGTTGCAGTAGGCAGAAAGACTGATCGTGGCCCTCTCAAGGGAATTTTTTTTTAATTTTAATGTTAATTTATTAAAATAAAGTTTTGAGGCTTGGAATTGAACTTGAGACCTCTAGCCCTATGCATTTTTTATAATTTTAAAAATATTTTTGTAAAAAAATAAATTAAAAAATTAAAAAAAGAAGAACTTTTTTTAATTTTAAACTACACACAACTTAAGAATTACTGTATCTTTTAAACTATAAGTTGTATTTTGATGAAATTGGTACTGTTGGAATCATCTCAAAGAGCACTTCGTGTTAAGCTAGAGATAATTTCATTTTAGTGAACCTAAAAATCATGAAGTCAAAAAATGTTAATGTTAGCTTTTAAAAATAAAAAGTAAACATTAGCTTTTTTAAAAAAGTGAATGTTAGCTTTATTAAATTTTTTATTAACTTAAGTTAAAACTTCCTCTTTATTTCTACTAAGATTTTTATGGTTGTATTATAAATATGAGAAGAAAAAAAGGCTTGCCCATCACAACTCAATATTAGAAGGATTTTATCAGTAGAGAAGCTTGAAGATTTTTTACCCTTAAAGGATTCTAACCATCTTCATCATGCCCCCTAAACATCAAGCTTCACCTCTATCTCAAACTCCTTCAGGTAGCTCTTAATTAGCCACTATTGTTTTATATCAAAAGAATGTACTCTTTGATTTTGATTGTGCTCATAGCTTACTTGGGAAGGAGGGGTTATGATAAATTACAACTTCAAGGTTATTTGATTTACTTATCTTCCCCATTTTTAAAATTTTCCATTGCAAAGGCATTCTCATGGAATGGTGTAAATAGTATAATAGTAGGAAAAGTTCTACTTTCCAATTAGTTTTTTGGAGCAATAATAATCCTTCCTTTTGATATTCGAATAGCCTTGGGTTTTGAAAAAGGAGAGGATCCTTTAATTCCATTAGCTTTCTTCTCAAAATTTAAATCATTTTGCAAAAAGGAATTATTTGATTATGTTATTGATTCTGCTCTTAGAAAAAGCCAATTTGTTTATGGAGATTTCATCAATGAGATTCACTTTGATTTATGTCTACTCATTTATAGCAAGGTTTTATGGTATAAACAACAATCCCATGTTAATTATTATTTTATTTACATACTTCATGGTGTCAACTGATAGAATTTATGATTGGTCGTTGTCTTATTTCTCTACTTAGTATAATGCCATGACTAGAATTTCTGCTATCTAGCAAAATCCCGCTTAATCTTATACCCTATGTTTTGTACCCTTGTTCATGTGTTTGATCATAAGTTATGACCATCTAAACAAATATTTTATTTGTTACAATCTTTGATTATGCCCTAAATTTCTTAAAGATGAGAGAGTTATAAGATGTAAGATTATGGATGTCAAGAAAGATCAGCTAGCTTTAGAACATCCTCAAAAATAGGAGGAAATCAACAAGGTATTTTTATATATTTATTATTTCCTTATTGTTGATTATGTCTTCATTTTATAAATTTGATAATGCAATTTGGGTTGCAGAATGAATTGATTCAGAGTGCCCAAGCTAGAGCTACACAGGTTGAAGAAGTTCAAGGAACTTTGACCTTTGGTATGATTCAACCATAAGAACAGATCACACTTTCTACTCCCAAGGTATATATTTAAATACACACACACACACACACACACACACACACACACAATAACTTAGTTTAATGTCTTATTTATTTTTCTAATAATTTCCTTTTTGTAGAGGTAATGTATTGGGTAAATTTTTAGTGGTCCGATAGTTATAAGATAATAAGCCGCTCAAAAAAAAGCTCAAAAAACTTGGCAAAGTATAAGACAATATAAAGGAAAGAAACTAGAGGTAATTTTTAATTATTTAAAGGTTTGAATACTTCCCTTTTTCCTTTGTATGATGTTGATTTTTATGTTGTAGATGTTTATGGAGTGACAGTACTTTATTTGAGAGATGGACATAGATGATGTAGGCCACTTCCAAATAGAATTCCATTTCTTCATCTAGATCACCAAGCATGCCTTCTTTTTTTGTGATACCTATAAGAGGTTCCCTTCCATAGGTAGTATCAACACCACTTCTTGAGTTTATCTAGTGGTTCCATTTTTCTCTATCTTAGGTTCTTCTTTTTTGATGGGACAGATAGTGGTGGTTGTTGAAGAAGAGCTTGTGCTTTTTTGGTGTATTAGTTAGTGAATTTTTGATAATAAACCCTATTCTATTTGTGAGGGTGTCTACCACTTATAGGAATTTCAGTCATGCAACTTTAAGGTAGACTATGATTTAGTACAAGCTAGAGTTCCATCATCTTTGCATCCAATTCCCAAGGATGATAGAAATGCTGTTAAAGACCTAGAGAAACTCTTAGGAGAATTGAAAAGTGCAACGTGCTTCACTTATCATCTAGAGAATTGTAAATAGTTTCTCCAAATTGACAATGATCAATTTTAGGTAAATACTCTTTTTTTATTTTTTACTCTTCTCTTTTTCTTGCTTTGTTGATAACTCATAATTTTAGTCTTGTTTATGAAAAGAAAGAGAAGGAATGGAAAAAGGACATGGATGATTGATTGATTCATATAGATATGTTAAAGACCCAACTTAAAAGAAAGGGGAAATCAGTAGCTACAACAAGACATGCAACCAAGTACATCGAACAATTGTGTGACAAATTAGCTGGATGTAAGGTAGTGCTTAGCAAGAAGTATGCCATTGATGAAGAAAGAGAAGCATAATTGAAAATAGTCATAGAGCTTCTCGAATCGTTTGGTTGCAACAAATGATCATAGTTATTTTACATCTTTTTCATTCTTGTGTTTTGCTTCTTTTGCCATTTTTTCTTTTTTGTATTATGCTTGGATGTACTTCCTCTTACTATGTTACATAATAAAATAAAATAATATTTTTCTTCCATTTTGGCATTTTGCTCAAATATATTTGTGTTTTATAATAATAAAAAATAAAACAATGTTTTTTCTTCCACTTTGGCTCTTGAATCGTGGTTTTCTCCAATACCAAATGTGACATCTTGTTTCCGGATGTTGTAAAAATACAATCGCTTAATTTAACACATTTATCATTTTCTTAGATAATATAACAGAAAAATCATAAATACTTAATAAATGAATTAATTGGTAACTAAATAATTAGTACTTTGGAAATAAAAGAGGAAAAAAAATTATTAATAAAAGAGAGTATGGTAATGCTCTTTGGGTTATCTTCCTAAGCCACTTAAGCCTTAAAGGAAATCTAGCACTGCCACCATAGTTAGGTTGTCCTACTAAAGGGATGATTAGTCCCTTCTTTTCCCACTTCACTTGGCTCCTGTCACTTGCTTATTCCAGCTCTGCAACTCCATGCTAGCATGATCTTTAAACTTGACCTTAAATGGCATAGGTCAAAACCTTTCCCAAGGAATACATGAATAATCATAACTCCTCATAACAAGGCCCCACTTCATTTGAAGTTAATTACATTGTTTGCAATTGTTTATAACCTTAACAAGGAATGGGATGTTACAATTCTACTTTTTGGATTCCTTAGCAATCTTCATAGTAATTTGGAACTTCTCATCTAAAGAGTTCCATAGTTTATCAACTTTTGCCGAAATATTAGAAATAGATTTTTGGATGGGTAAAGTTTTCTTGTTCACCACCTTGTCGAGTGGTGACTCCTCTTTATCACAGAATCGAACCTCCCTTTTTTTAATGGAAGGGTTCATATTATATTCTTGTGCACTTTCCCTTTTTCTCAACTCATCTTCTTCTTTTGCTACCTACTCTATTAGCCTTTATATTTGATGAGATCTTAGTTTGGACAATCTCCCTTAGGCATAAACCTTAAGTCATTCTTCTAGTTTTTGCTTTGAGCCCATCTTTGATGTGGTTGAGTTGTTCCCTCTAAGAATAACCATGGCTAGGGCATTGGTGTAAGAGAGAATAATATCTACCCATGGTAGCATCGAAGGGTTCATGTGTTCCCTATTTCTAGCCTTGGATTTGCCTTCTTAGATTAAACACTATAGAGTATATTTGGTATTTATCATTAAATAGTTCTAGCATGCTACTCCATCTACAAATCGATTCTGGCTCTAAGGACTAGTACTAGCTTTCCGCTTCCTTGATGAGTATCCTAGGGAATAGCTTGAGTTTTTTCCAATCATTCTTTATGTTTTGTAATGCATAGGCATCGTAAAAGGCTTGTAGATGATCTTGTAGATTAGAGTTATATCCCCCTTCAAATATTGGGGTATTATTCATATCTAAGTGCTTGATCCAGCTATCTTTCACATGCCTAGTTGGGATCTTAACTGCCTCTGTAATGTTAAGCATGCTTCGAGTTGCCAACAAAGGCTCATCATCATCATTATTTCATTGTTGCCCATGATATCCTCTATGACCCCTTTGATTATTATGGGCATGGTGATTAATATTACTATCCTGCTGCTCACTTCCATCATGTTTATTCATTCTACAACATTTTTTGGAGCTAGAAGAGAAAGATGAAGAGGGAAAAGAGGAAAGAGGACTACCACCACCATGGTTTCTATCAACTCCCCTTTGGTTATCACAACCACATTCATCAATTTTCTTATTTTCTTTTAATGCTTGTTTGAGCCTCTACCTTGATTGCCATCTTTTCCTAAACTTGGATTATTGATAGTTAACCTTAGATTTAGGTTTACACCCCCATCATTAGTAACAAGGGGTGGAGAATCTTCATTTTGAGAGCCCCCTGAGGGAGGGTCTGCATTGTCATCTTGGTTTAATAAGAACAAGCGATTGGTGAATTGTTCCCCTTCACATCCTCATGGTGCCTTTCCTGGTGTTGATCTCTTTGGTGTTATGTTTTAGTTGAATGATAGTCCTAGTAGTCATAGTCTTGCATAACATATTCTTCTTGAAGATCATGAATGCCTAACTCCTTTAGAGTTTGAAGCAACATCACAGGCATAGATTGATTAAGAGGCATTACAATATTACCTTTCATGTCATGTCATTGCAATTGTTTGTCCTAATGCAGGATGAAGGTGAAATCAGGTACATACTCATCTGGATGAGTATATACCACTTTGCACTCTTATGGAACTAGTGGTTTAGTATTGTCACGCCTATGAGGAGAAGATATTTTGCAACAAATAAAATATCAGTGTGCTTTTGTAATTATAAAATATGAAAATGATGTTGACCTTGGGGTTTGTCCAATGATATTAATAATGTTCACTAATCCTAGATAGCACATGTGTCAACAGAAAGAGTTCCTAGCAATGGTGCCAATGATAAGTGGTTGAAGGTACCCGTACATCCAACCATATGAATCACAAAGTGTTCATGTGTGATTTGGTCAAATTTTGTGGACTCTATAGTTTATGGTACACTAGTCTTCTAGGAAGGGAACCTTGCCCCAATGATCATTCGTTGTCTTTCCAATTACACTTGTGATGCACAAGGGTATGGTTAAGTGTAATCGAGGCATATGTTTTTTATTATTTTACATTTTATTGTTCTTTGGTGCCTAAAGTAGAGAGATGAAGTAATTTAACAACTAATTTAATTTAACTAATTAACTAATCTCTAACTAGTCCTAACATAACCATCCAGTCCTACTTTTCGTACATGTCCTAAACCCACATACCCATTGCTAGGTTACCATGCGCTATGCTACTGAGTGCACCAAGCAATACCACTATTGGGATTACTAAGCAAATTCCTATTTACACTCAAATTAGTCATACTTATTTGTTTAATCTATTTATATTTATTAATTAACTAATCTCTTGAAGTGTAATTTAACTTAATTAGTGGCATAATTAATCAAAATAATAAATGTATAAATAAATCATTAATCTATTCTAAGTGCTACAAGGTTTGATCAAAAGGCTCATCTTTATTGCCATCCACACTGGTGTGGTTTAGGTACAATAGTGCTCGAATAAATATCTATACACTTTTTGACTTCTATTGTGGGCACTAAAACAAATATTCTAACTCTCAAATGAAAAAACTACAAGAGCTCTGCTACTATTGTGACTTGACTCCCCAATATGTATGACTATGAGCTCGTATTTATAGTTTCTATTATAGGGCTTCATCGATGGGGCAACACCATGTAAACAAGGCCCCATCGACAGGGGGCCATCGATGCAACACTTTGACACTCATAAACACTAGGCATTATATCAATTCATGTCTCTAACATGAATTTTTTATTGTGGAAATGCATAAAGAAGAAAGTCATACCTAGCAAAAAGGAGTACTTTCAAGAGGCCACTACTATAGAAAAATACAATGACATAAAGGTGAGAAAGCAATATTTGAATCATTCACTATACAAATAAAAGACTCTATGGTAAGAGAAAGAATTGATTTCAAAAAAGAAATCAATTCAAATTTCAAATAAATTTAAATGATCAACATTAAAGCTCATATTGTTTTATAGGTGAAATTTAGAACTGTATCAACATAAACAAACATAGGAAGCATGTAGAAGACATTAATTATCCATGCATATGTACTTATTTACACAAATATAATCTTTTGTTCCTTCTATTCATGCTTAATTCCAGCTTTACAAATATTACACACTAAACAAAAAGGTTAGAAATAATTATCATCCTAACCAATGTTAACAATAGTGGGTAACAAATTGATTTCAATTAATATTTATAAAAGCTATCTAATATAACAAAAGAATATTAAAAAATCATCACTGCAGATAAAGACAAATGAGAAGGAAGATATTAATATGATAAGAATGGATACACATACATAGGTAGAAGAGGGGCATACATCCATATGTGTTAAAAGAACATATACAACTCATAAGGTCTACATAGTTTTAAACCATCTATAAAATAGTTTAAATCTATAAACTTTCATTACAACCTCTATCATGAAGATAAGCCACATTGTTCTACAAAATACTTTTGATACTAAATTAGAAATTACAATGGACTTATCTATTGAACATACAGAAGAAAAGTGAAAGGTGACAATCAAATTCCCTTATTATTTTAGATCTTGTCATTTTGTATCCATAATAATGAAAAATTTGTAGCATTTACTTCCCCCAAAATTTCATATTTTCTTAACATTATATAGTTTTGGTTATATTTTAGATATCAAACATTCATGTTGACAAAACTATGTGTAGGTGGTAGAGGGGGCTTCCATAAATTGGGAAAGAAAATCAATTTCAATTTTAATAAAAGAATAAATAATAAATAAGAATAAATAGTTTTCTAGAAATTGATTACTATTATATTAATTAAATTAATTATTCATTCTTTCGATCTATGTAAGTTATTAACAATTAGGTTTGACTGTAGGTATCATATGATGTTAGTGGAAGTTCTAATATATGTTAACTAGAACAAAGTATGCAATTTATATATTAAGACATGATATTATACATTTCTTAGAGTGTAAAATTTATTTGTTATGTGATTTTAAGTTTGTTTGAAGTTAGAATTATTTTCCTGACATTTAAGCTAAACTAAAATTTCTAAAATTTCATTTCACTAGAATTATATGTCTTAAGGGAGAAAATAATAAATCCCATTATAGCACAAAATGAATAGCAGGAATTCAAAATTTATGGTCAACTAGGAATTATAGAACCCATGCTAAAGAAGGGTACAATCAAAAGCTTCAATGATATTATCGTGCATAAAACAAGTACATTCATACTACTCATCATCATATCCCTTTCCCTCCTTCCCCTCCTCCCTTGCCCCTGCCCCTATTCCTCATCCCTTGATCTTCAACAAGTTTTAAATTATTTTTTCAAAAGAAAAGAAAAGAAAAGAAAAGAAAAGAAAAAAGATTAGAGGAATAAGAAATATATAGGTTAATTTATAGAAATAAATTTAGGGATGTTATTATTAATTTTTGTGATACATAGATTACAAGATCCAGAAAACTAGAAATACTTTGATGACTACTTCTAAGTCCATCCTTGAGGAGTACTGTCAATAGCTTATGAATTACATTGTGATGGAATATTATGTCAGAGTAGAAGATTAGAGTAACATGCCTAGGAACAACAAAACAATATTTGATGTTGTTTCAGCACAAAATAAGGAATTGAATAAAGATTCAGTAACCACCCATAAAGAAAGGAGAAATATGCTAAATATTTTATAAAATTTAAAGAATAGGTTAAATATTCACTAAAGTTTATAAAGAAGTAGTCACAAGAATTAATAATACCTCCAAGCCCAATCTTAAATGTGACAAGTCAAATCCATCTCTAAGGGGTACCATGAATAGTTAGAACTCCTCATAATGAGGCACCCCTTCTTCCAAAGATCATTACATAGTTAATAATACAATTCTACCCTTAACAAGGGATGAGACATTACAATCTACCCTCCTTAAGAGTCAAACTCATCATCAGGTGCTTCTTCTATGTTTGGTTGCTTCACAATTACATCCTTGTTATGCTCCTCATTTTTAGTTTCATTATTAACATCATTATCATTTGTACATAGAAAAAATAAATATGCATTAATCTCTTACTGATGAGTCATAAATTTGCTGGCTGTGATATCGTAGCTGTGATATTGTAGTAGCCGCGATATCGTAGCAGCCTTGATATCATGTACGCGATATCATGGCCTGCCTTAATTTCTATAAATAAGAGAAAGCTTTCCTTGTTATAGGCATTAGTTCTTACTTCCTTATCCAAACTCTTGTAGTTTTTCCTTCTTNTAGGCCATGCACTTGGTAATCCCAATGGTATTCATGCATGAGGTCCAATATGTGTACGAATGATTAAGGAATAGATGCTCATCGCACTTAGGCTGGTTTAGATTCTCTCTTACCCTCTCTCTCTTTTAGCATAGTTAATATTATTTACCATCATACCTAGGATTAGCGTTAGCATAGAAACACATCACACACCTCACTCTGGACTAAACCATATGTGATAAAGCTAATACTAGTCTAGGTGGGAAGATAACGAACTACGACCTACGAGTAACTATCTAGATACCACAACTAACCCATCTGCGGAGTTCGACTGGATCTTATGTGAAACACTCGTATTCATATGGTTGAGTCTAGGGGTACCTTGCCACTCATCATTGGCACCATTGTCGGGGATGGTGCTAGTTATCTACATTAGTTATATCATAGAAGGTCATTGTAAAGGAATTAATGATATATCTTTTAAGAAGAAAAATTTACAAAAAATCACATATAAATTCACACACAATTTCAAAACCATGCCTCTCCTACAAGACTATGATAATGCCACATCTAGTGAGGCAATTCATTGGAGAACCAATGAATTATCTGACAATGAAGGTTGGAGTACACAATTTGAAGTGGGGGTTTCTTATAAACATAAATGAAGGAAACATCATCCCAACACATGAAAGCATAACTTACTTGATGATGATGAACCCCTACTAGCCACTACAAGCCTAACGCAAATACAAGAGGCTGTTCAAATCTTCTGTAGGCATCGTAAAGAGAGTCATCTACCCAAGCTCAATTTAAGAAACTTCCATAATTTCTTAGGAGGCTATGAATTAGATCCACATCAACATTTACAAGCCTTCTACGATGCTTGTGCATGGAACAACATTGATAACGGTTGGCAAAAACTCAAGCTCTTCCCTATGACACTCGTTGGCCAAGAAAAAGTATGGTATAGATCATTAAAACCAAATTCAATATGACGTTGGCCAAAAATGGTAGAAGCCTTTAATGAAAGATATCAAATTTACGCAAGAGTGTTGGCCTTGAGGAAACAAATCCAAGAGTGGAAACAAGGACAACATGAACCCTTGGACATGGCCTTAGAAAGATATTATGCACTGTTAAACAACTGTCTAGGCCATGAGTTCTTTGAAAAAAGGCTAATGTACCATATCATTGATGGGCTTCGTGATGAAACAAGAAAAACCCTAGGGATGTATACCCAAGGACAACTATACGAACTAAAAATCCATCAATTAAAAGATCTTATTAAGTGGGTAGCAAAATAGGAAGGAGAAATGGCTAGATGGGAGAGTGTTGAAAAACATCAATGGGACCAAAATCTCAACTTAACAAGGGTCCATAATCATGAAAGGAAGAAATCAACCCATCTCAAGGTGGAAGAACCATCTTTTCCAGTACAAAAATCATTAGATGAAATCGAGGCAAAGATCAATAAGAGGTTGGAATGGATGCATAAAAAGTGTGGAGAATATATCAATTTTATTGGAGATAGAGTTTTGACAACCTGAGAAGCAAGAAAAAATACCCTTAGACAATCAGAAAGAAGGGTAGAAGAGAATAAGAACTTAACTACCAATCATACGTATCAATGTAACGTTTGCCTCTACGATCACCCCAAGGGCCAATGTCCAATCTTGTCACATTTACAGGAGCATTGGGGAAGAGTGTTACATCCAGAGTTTGTATAGAGATACTGTGTTCAATCACAGTGGCAACAATCCCAGTCATGCGGGAGGCCACCCTCAAACTGGGTAGACCCTTCATATCATCCGAACCTAAGTGCTTATCAAGTCCAACATCCTATTTCTCCAACTGGGTCAACATCCTCTATCTCACCACATTATTATCATTCTGCTCAATACTATCAACCCATATCCTCTCCAACACAACCACCACCTTTGATACCTTAAACTTCTTCTCAATTTCAACATTCTTATCCTTTCCCTCCTTCTAGATCACCACCAATTGTTCCTAAGGTGTCTGCACCATAGCAACAACCCATGAATGTTACTTGTGCTGCTATTGCCAATAGTAGTGAGAGACCTTAGCAACATCAAAGGCATCCCTTCTTTAGAAATAACCCTAGGAAGGGACAACACAATTCCAAGGACACTGCATCCTCCAACTTAGCACGGGTCCAACACTGTGGTGCATCCTTCTCTTTGAACACAACGCCTCATGTAACTCTATCAGGGCCACCAACTAACACTCCAACAACCATATGGCCTAATGAATACAGCCATGAAGGGCGACATCCCGATCCTTGCATACCATCTTATGGTGTTAATTATCATAGTGGGTCAACTCATTATCTGAAAACTACATCTTATAAAGTGCCCCACTATGCTTACTATAATCAGGTGTGTGAACCCTGATGGGGTAAGTATGACTAGGTCCCAATATTTTCAACATGCAAGGATCCTCATCTTTCATTTATTAATCTTTGCCATCCTCAACCGTTTAGTTATGGGGGATATCCCCCATTTTAATAACAAGCAAGATTAATAAATATTTTTCATTCTTTTTAATTTTACAACTTTTTGTTTTCCAGTTTTTCATTTTTCAATTTCTTGTTTTATCTTTTTATCTTTTTACATTTTTATAACTAATCTTGTCTATGAATAAAACACTCATGTGGCTCGTTGGTTGAGGTGTGTTCTATGTTATTGAGTCTCAAGTGATCAATTATGTGGATAGTGAGCCCATTACACCCACTCATACATTCTACAAATAAGAGCATCTAATCGAGGGTACAATGATATTCTTAACATTTTTAAAAACTTAAAATTAATTTTGTGTTCATTTTACCTAGAATGAAGAAGGATGGACCAAGAGGGAATGATTAGGATGTGACATCAAGGGGACTTGTAGATTCTCTTTGGTGACATCTGTGGGAGTTGTCATGCAACGTGGTTGTACTAAGATCCTGTAGATCTAACGAAAAATGGGAGTAAGAGTAATCAAAAGGCACTTAAAAATCCAATGTTGTTCTAGGGAGTCCCACTGGAAAGACATGCACCCCTGCCTAAAGGTTGGTGGCTTCTCTCGATTCATTCATTCAAAAAAAAAAAAAGAGAAGAGAAGAGAAAAAAACACAAAGGAAGTGCCACAAAACAAAAATCACTCCTCCCTTGAACAAAATGCCATGTGATCGTACACCTTGTTATTTTGGTACTCTCATAGTTGCTCATCATGGGATGAAACAATGCGGTGTCACTGATCAGAGGAATGGACTTGGTCCTAATCTTGGAACGACAGGTTAATGACACATTAATCATGCTTTACACGTAGGATTCATTGTGCCCTAGGTTAGTTACCTCATGTCCCAATCTCTACAACCCCTTCTATACCCCATCTCATCTCGTTGTCCATGTAATTGTTGCTTGTGTCACGTATAGTATAGAATTATTACCTCATTTCGGTGATACTTATATGTGTGTGTTTTGTGCAACTAGTGTGGATTACATTTAACCCTTCTAGTGCCTACGAACATTTTAAGGTGTGGTTATGCAAGGGCAGTATAGGTTAGAACCTGCTTTGGGGAGGACCCACTTGATACATCTTCCACACACCATTTATTACCCTCAGCATATCTTTAACAATGTTCTTTCCCTCATTACTACCCCTCTAATTCAAACTTTCCTATAACACATTACATAACCTTTTTCTCTCCTTGACCACTCGAGGCCTTTAGTGATAAATTCCACACCATCATAATTTTTGTGCCTTTAGAACTAGTTGAATTACCCTAGAACCCTTTAACAATCATCTAGATGTCCTTTGTTTACATTGTTTAATTTCAAAAAAAAAAAGTTCAAAATTCAATACTTTCTCTAAGTGCCCTAACTTCGATGAAAATATATATACATGACCCCCCTGTGCTAATCAACATCATTTGCAACTATTCATGCAGGGGAAGTTTTTCAAATTTCTCTCTACAACTTGCGATCGCACATCCCTTGCTTTCATATCCATAACTTGCTCGCTGGTACTCCGATTTTCATTCCATTTGAACCTACTTGAACCTGGACTGTTCAGCTTAGTTGTGGGGGTGGGGCACACACCAAATAGTGCATAATGTTTTTGAAATTCATCATCACCCGAAGGAAATCATTAAGGGTAATTAGTTGTAAAATTAAGAATAAAATGTGTCAAAAACAATTTCATCCCCTTAGCTATACCAGAAAATTAAATTTGGAAACCACCTAAGCAAAGAGGACTCAACATTATAATTTTTTGAGAACATGTTCTTCCAATAATTAACATCACAAGGAAATAAAATAAATCCATTAAGGTAAATAGTAAGGTATAACCTAACTTTGGTAACAATCTTACTAACGATTGGCCCCGTGTGATTGCAGATGGCCCTGAAATGTAGACAACAGGAAGGTCCTACTCAAGGTGGAGCAAATGACCTAGGAGAGGAGGAAGACAAGATCCTGCTAGACAACATGCAGAGTAGGAGGAACAATCATTCAGTATCCACCAAGAGGACCCTGCTACTGTACAATCAAGACATGTAGAAGAAGGTGTTGCCACTGCATCTAAATAGGGACAACATCTCACGTTGCCCCAGGATTGTGTTCAGGCCATTCAAAAAAATTCCACATTTATTGTGGTGATTGTGGAATTAAAATTTGGATTGTTTGTAGAGTTTGCTTTGGAGGCCGTTGGGGATCACCTCATAGGGTCTCCGTTATGGCCTATCCTCTCTAAAAGCGGTGCCTGGTACTTAGGGGAAATGTACCAATTTTGGCATAAGAAAGAAGAAGGCACCACGGTTAACATTTGTGGTGTGACTATTGATTTCTCTATTCAAGCCATTTCAAAAGTATTAAACCTTCTGAATATAGGGCCAAAGGTTGCTCAGAACCAGCTGGACACTTTCAGAACCAAGTAACTTAATAAACTATTGATAGAGAATAAAAGGGTGGTAGAAGAAAAAGAGAAGGCTGACTGGGATGCCTCTATGGCACAAGTGCAAACTTACATGCACACCAAGATACTCAAGGCCTNTGATATTGTAGCTATGATATCATAGGTGTGATATCGTAGCCGTGATATCACATACGCAATATTGTAGCCTAGCTGTGATATCGCATATGTGATATCGCGGCCTACCTCAATTTCTATAAATAAGAGGTGGCTTTCCTTGTTCTAGGCATTAGTTCTTAGTTCCTTACCCAAACTCTTGTAGTTTTTCCTTCTTAGAGTTAGAATTATTTCCTAGTGTATGCCCGCAGTGTGATGATTGTAATTGTACAACATCCTTATTCGAGTGTGATGTACTTGGACACGAACATGACCAGCAATAAAGATCGAGATTACTTCATCATTGTAGCATCCACTTAGCTTAATTATTTAATTAATTAATTTTTATTTTTATTTTTATTCATTGCTTTCTTAGCTAATATCTCTCTACTCTTATCTCCTAGTAATGCAGAATGAGTATGACTTAATCACGAGCATTTAAGTGTGACTACTTGGTAACCCAGTAGTGTACCTAGGCTATGCACTTGGTAATCCCAGTGGTAGTTGTGCATGAGGTCTAAGATGTGTACGAATGATTAAGGAATAGATGCTCATCGCACTTAGGCTAGTTTAGATTCTCTCATACCCCCTCTCTCTCCTAGCTTAGTTAATATTATTTACCATCATACCCAGGAGTAGCGTTAGCATAGAAACACATCATACACCTCACTCTGGACTAAATCATATGTGACAAAGATAATACTAGTCTAGGTGGGAAGATAGCGAACTGCGACCTACAAGTAACTATCTAGATACCACAACTAGCCCATCTACGGAGTTCGACTAGATTGTGCGTGAAATGCTCATATTTGTATGGTTGAGTGTAGGGGTACCTCGCCACTCATCACTTACTAATGGTTATTAATGAAAATATAAATTATTATTCATTATCGTAATGATCAAAAATTTGAGGATATGTGTTGAGGATGAACTTCCTATTTTCCCATGTTTGTTGATCATAGTTTCACCTTTGGATGAGTACTTCATTAATGGTTTTATTATGAAGCTTCTTTGTTCTCTGATCCATAATTGTTATTGGTTTAATCTTAAAGGTCATCTTAGATCTCAAGGATCAAGTATTCCAATATAGTACATAAGGTACATCATTCTTATGAAACTTCTTAAGTAAACTCACATGAAAACTAAATTAATCTTTAAATTTGCCAAAATATTTGGTAGGTAGGCTACTTCATCAATTTTCTTTAAGACTTAAAAAGTTTCGTAGTGTCTTAGAGATAACTTGGTATATATTCCTAACTTAAGGGGAACTCCTAGTGCATTTAACTCTACGTAATACTTAATCCCCTATCTAAAATTTCTTTTTGAGATAATGTTGATTCACATATTTCTTATAAATATCCTAGGCCTCTTGTAAATTTTATTTATTATTGTAACGATATTTTCCATGATTTTTATTTTTTTCCTTTCCATTATACTCTCAAATTTGGATTTTCCAAGGTTAGTGGGGTCTAGCAATTCTATCCATACATAACTTCAAATGGAATTCAATATATGAATCCTTGATAATTATTATTGTAGGTGAATTCAACTAAATTTAAGTAATTCTCCCATGTTTTTAGCCTACTCCTAATGTAACTTTGTAAAATATCGTTTAGTATTTAGTTAACATGATATGTTTAGTTGTCTATTTCTATGTGGTATGTCATGTTAAATTTTAATTGGGTCCCAAGTTCCTTGAAAAAGTTTCACCAAAATTTAGAGATGAATTTAGGGTCTCTATTGAATGTGATTGGTTTTGGACATCCTTGTAGTTGAAATACTTTGCATAAAATTTTTTGGACAATATATTATAGGGGTATGAAGTGAGCCATCTTTAAAAGGTAAACCTACTACCAAGATTAAGTCATTCTTCTTCTTGGTTATTGGTAATCCCATAGTGAAATCCATGGTAATGTTCTCTCATTTTCCAGTTGAAACTTCCAAAGCTTGTAATAATCTACTTGGTTTGTTTTGTTTGACCTTTACTCTTTGATAATTTGGGTAATTTTTAATGTAAGTAGATGAATCATTCTTAATACTAGGCCAAAAATAAAAGTTACAATCATCATATATGTTTTAATATATCTAGGATATTTGACATGTGGTACTTTGTGGGCTTTAGATAATAACTTGAGTCTCCAATTTATTTTTGGTATATACACCCTCCATCGCTTCATTAATAGGCCTTCTGGGAAGAGGTGGTATCGAGGTTCAAAAGTTATATTAGTTAGAATGTGCTTAAAATAAGGATATCCTTTTATCTGTTTCTTGATTTCTTCTTTCATAGAGGTTGTCACAACATCAATCATTAGATTCCAAATTCTACTAGGAATTTTAGCTACTATATTCTATTTGCCTAGAATATATTTAATTTCAAAGTTATATTTTGTAATTAATTCCACCCATCTACATTATTTGATGTTCAAGATGGGTTGTCTTTGTAGGTATTCTAGGCTCTTATGATTTATTTTTAGTACAAATATTTTTCGACAAACATAATGTCTCCAAACCATTAAAGGATGAATAACTACTAGTAATTCTAAATCATGGGTTGAGTAATTTACCTCAACTCCTCATAATTTATGAGACTCAAAAAATACCAATTTATCTTCTTGTGAAAGAACTATACTAATCCCTTCTTCGCAGGAATCTGTAGATATTTCAAATGGTAATTATTCATCTAGGATTCTTAGGATAGGCATTGTTGTTAATAGCATCTTTAGTCTTAGTAAAGCTTCCTTGCATCTTTCATTAAACTTAAACACATGTTTTTCTTGCAAGAGGTTAGTCAAGGGAGCTACCAAAGTAGAATAATCTTTAATGAAACATCTATAAAAACCCGTTAAATCCAAAAAACTATGAACTGCTATGGTATCTTTAAATTTCGATCATTCTTGAGCTACAATAACTTTAGATGGATCTACTTGTAGTTCTTTAGTAGATACAATATTGCCTAAGTATAAGACTACTTTAAAGAGTTCACATTTACCTAGTTTTAGCTTTAACTAATGTTTTCTTGAGAATTTTCATAGTAATTTTTAAATGTTTAACATGTTCCTCCTTTGACTTAGAATGGATAAGTGTATCATCCATAAATATGATAACAAATTGATCAAGGTATTCCTGAAAGATATTATTCATCAATGCCATGAATGTTGCAAGTGCATTGGTTAGTCTAAATGGCATTACTAAAAATTCATACAATTCATACCTAGTTCTAAACATCATTTTTTCAATATCCTTTTCCTTATCTAGTGATAACCTAATTTTAAATTAATATTTTAAAAAAACATGCTCTAGCAAGTTGATCAAATAGGTTGTCAATCCTAGGCAAGGGATAAATATTTTTAATTGTTACTTTTTAGCACCCTATAATTAATGCATAATTTCCAAGTACCATCCTTCTTGATAAATAGAACTAGTGCTTCCCAAGATGAAATACTGGGATGAATCTTCCCTTCTTTCAATAATTGATCTAATTTTCTTATAATTCTCTTAATTCTAAAGTAGAAAATCTATAAGGGACTTTTGACATTGGTTGTGTACCTAAAAAATAATCAATGGCATGTTCAATAATTTTTTCATTGGTAATTCTTGAGTTTCACCTAATACCGAATTCTTATATTCTTTAAGTCTTTTTGGGATCTCAATGTTTGAAAGTTTCTATAGTTAAGTTACTTTTACAATGAACATAGTGGCACCTTTGTTAAGTAATCTCTTATCTTATTTAATAGTTATCGCATGAATTTGCTTCATTGTTGCTACCATCCTTAGAACCTCGACTCCATCAGCAGTTAACACTTTTAAGACAAATTCCAAAATGGATAGTGTTATTAAATTTTTGCAAAAATTTCTAAGATTGCATCAATGTCTTCTAATTCAAATTTAAAAAAATTCACTAGTAAAAGAAATATCTGATAGGGTAAATTTTATTTCTCCATACCTAGTATGCTTACTCATTGTTGTTCCATTTGTAAGTTCTATTTTAACAACTTTCTTGGAATGCAAGGTTAGGCTTAATGACTTAACTAAATTTGGTAAAATAAAATTATCACTTTCTTCACTATCAATTAAGAAATTAACTTTTGACCCTTAATTAACCCTTTGAAAAAGAGTAGGGAAAATTGCAATTTCCTTAAACCTAACTTAGTCAATGTTGAAATTTTTTTTACTGCAACCATAGTAGTAGTTTAATTTTTTCTTTTGCCACATTGATGTTGGAATTCTAGTTCTTATTTTGATATTTTTTATGTCCTTACTCATAATTTTGGATTCTTTTACTTGAATTAATCTTCATTGTAAACAAAACATCTAAATCACGTTCTCTTGGTGGGTGTCTCTTTTATTGTTGCTTATTGAAGAATTGTAGTTCATACTTGATTTGATTCCTCATAGTTCTTAGAGATTCTATATGCTTTATTGAGTGTTTATGGATTATGGACATGTGTCTGGTGGTGTAGTTGATCATGTAGTCCACCAATAAACTTTGAAGCCAACTCTCCTGAATCCTGATGGCTTACATACTTAGAGAGGTCATTGAATTCCTTGTAGTAGTCATCCATGAATTGTCTGCCCATTATTAAGGAGTTGAATCACATATTACATTCCTTAAGAAAAGAACCTATTATAATTTTTTGTCTAAAAGGTTGACAAAAGTTCAATCAATTTGTAATCAATCCTTAAAATCTCAATCCATTTCACTATGTTGCTGCAAGTCCCCTTAAGTACAAGAAGGCTACCTCTAAATGTTCTTGAATCAATAAATTCAACATGTTAAAATAAATTTTCATAGTATCAAGCTAGTATTTCATCTTGGCACTAGATCTAGAGGCTTCATCGTAATGATCAAGTTTTACCTTCTTGGCATGAACCTAGGTTAAGGCTTCTCTTGGTGAATTTTTCCAATTCTAATAACCCTCCCCTATAGGTTATATTTTTTTTGCCTTGTAAAACCCATTGATGGGACACTCATGGATCCCCAAAAACCAATGAGAAATTAACATTAAATGTGACTTTGTTCTCTTGGATGGCTCAATCTCATCTTCCACTTTTCTTGATCCACTTTCTACTATCCACAATGATGAACAAAATGGAAAGAAAAAGAGATGGAGAATGAATGATAGTTAAGAGAGATACAGTAAGAATGCAACATCACTAGATCCCTAGCCAACCATTCAATTAGTTCATGGAGCATATGAGCATGTCCTACATTCCATGAGAGATCTAGGGTACATCCCTTCACTATTGCTCCTCCACATAGTAGGAATAGACCTTCAAGTCTTTTTTTTGAGAACAAGGTCCACACTTTAGGGTGTGAGCTCTAGAATATTAGAAGAGTGCTTAGTTACTAGTATGAAGGTATCATGGAAAATCCTTGTGAATAATGGATGAGTGTAATTAGTTTTATTGGACTAAGGTGCATGTGTTTTCATGCTTGACCATCTTGGTCAGAAGAGGTTCATGATCTCATGGACCTATGCATGACATGTGGTAAGGGATGAATTTTCATGATTATGTAAGTCGAAGAGTCAAGGTGATGATTTGACACTTCAAGAATTCCCATAATTCTATGTACCATTAAAAAAAAAAATACCCTTTTCTCATAAAATAAGAAAATGATAAAATGGCAAAAAAAGAGAAAAAAGAATTGAATGATGAAAGAAAAGGAAAAATATAAAGAAGAAGAGATAATGGGAAGGGAAATGTTATTCCAAGCTCTTTGGTCCATGAAAATTGGTATTTCTACCATTCCATATTGATCATATAATCACTCAAGCTAGATTGAAATGAGTGGTTAGAATAATAATAATATAAAGTCTATTTCATGTTTAGCTTGTTGCCTAGATCACCTGACCAACAAATGTAATAGTCCAAGATAATCTCTTACTTATTCCTACCCATGGCCATGAAGGCCTTGAAGTCTCTCTCTTAGCTAACTTTGGTAATGTCAAATGTTTCTTCCACCCAATTCCTAAATACATTTTTTCCTATTTGTAATTTCTATTAGGATTGGGATTGGTTAGCATAGCTAAAGGGATTAATGAGAGGTTTCTAGTAAAGCTAAATTTTAGGAGTCTGCTATGCATGCATGTATAGATTGAGTACAATGAAATTAGAAACTTGAATTCTAGATGATCTATGGTACATTATCTTGATCTAGTTTCACCAATGATTAGACCATGGAATAATCAAGGCTAGATGACACTAGTAGTGGAAGGTGTAATCTTGTATTCAAAAAGGGAACTTGGAGGTCTATTCCTACTATGTGAAAGAGTAGTAGTGAAGGGATGTAGAAGAAGATCTCTCATAGGATGTAGGACATGGTTCTGTGCTTCCATGAGCTAATTGAATAGTTGGTTAGAAATTTGGTGATGTTTCACTCTTACCTTCTCTCTCTTGTTCATCATTCATTCTTCATTTCTTATCTTTCCATTCCATGCATAATTGTATGTATTAAAATGTAAATCAGACAAAGTGGAGGATGAGATTTGCCCATCCAAGGGAATGGACTTGTGTTTGATGCTAATGTTTCTCTGGTTGGTTGGAATTCACAGGTGTCCCATTAATGGGTTTTACTAGGGTAAGAAAGATAAGTGCCTAATATGAGGAGGGCTCACTTGTGAATCCTTGATGGCTTAGAATTGTGCACAAGTAAGCTCAAGCTTATCTCCCAGTGATGGAGGTGGTTACATGGAATAAATCACTTGATAGGTCTTTCACTTATGTGAGTATTGACACTATGAGCTTCAAGGTTTAATCATGAAATCCTTTTCCATCTTACCTCACTTGTGCCTATTTGTTTGGCCTTTGAGTACTCTATTTATCTTGAATTTTTCTAACCCCATTAGTCTAGATGTCATCCAAGATAAGATTTTAAATGTTTTAATATTTTTTCTCTCTTTTATAACTTATTTGGTATGATCCTTGGTTGGATTCTTTGAATTTTCATGAGCATTTATTCTTCTAATTTTTCCATTTGCATTGTTCATGTGGTTAAGCTAGGTGTCCTGTAACTTAGTCATGGAAAAGAGGCACCAATTTGGATATGTACTTTGTAATTTTGGTAGTCATTTAAATTATTTTTACTTACCCATGTATACCTTGATATCATAATTGTGATTAAATTTCTCTTGTGCACCCAAGAGTTATAATTATCATTGTTCCTATGGCCATTTTTTGTAATGGTAGCATAATGTTTTGGGGATAACACTTGATTTTTAGCATTTTCATAGCTTATCATGCTTAGATGATTTTACCTAAGATTTTGTAGAACTACTTAGAAAGAGATTGAAAGATCTTAGTTCTTGGTATATGGTCTTGTAGAAGAACCACTAGTGGCAAAAGAATAGGAGGAGCAACATCAATAACTAGATCCAACATCTGTATGTAAGAGACCTTCCTCAAGAGAGAGATCTAGAGACATGTAGTCATGCTTTTAATCTTTTAGGTTGAGCACACACCTAGAAAGATCTTCCAAATGAGTTCTAGAGGAGCTAGAAGGAGATGATTTGTGAATAGATGACATGAAGGAAGGCATAGATGCAAATGATGCATGGAAAAGAACTATCCGTATAGCTTCTTCCTATATTGTACAAGCATGTTAGGGGTATCTCCTCTACCACCACTCCTTGGTACTTCTTTGTGAGGTGGATTGTATTATAATGTAGTCATGGTTTATATTGTACATTTATAATTCCTCTGCATTGATTTTATTATTTATCTAGTCCTTGGATTTTTTTGTCCTGGGTTTTAAAGCTATGGAACTTGCTTTATTCAATTGTAGGTAAATGATGAGATGTCCAGTGGTAATTTGTATGTTGATTATAAATCCTATATTTGGGAAGTGTTTTATATAACCTATTTTTGTAGTCTAGAATGTTCAATTGAGGTACTTAGTCTTTTAAGATGCACCCTAGCCATCTATGTCACACTTTAAGATTGTACATATGATTCCAAGATCCTTAGGATGATTCTGGCTTCATTTGAATATCTTATGTGATGAGCCACGATATCGCGTACGCGATATCACATCGGCCACACGATATCGCGTCCTGCCTCATTTTCTATAAATAAGAGGTGGCGCCCTTTGTTCTGAATAGTTAGACTTAGACCCTTAGCCAAAATCTTGCAGTTTTACCATTCCAAAGTTAGAATAATTTCTATGTGGCCGCAATAGGAGTCATAGAGTGAACGTATCTTTATTCGAGCAAATTGTACCTAAGCACACATTTTTGTATGACAATAAAGATGAACTTTATGATAAACCTTGTAGCATATAGATTAAGCTAATTAGTAATTAATTATTATTGAATATTTAATTTTTTCATAGTTAATTAATCTCCCTCTCAACTTTTGACTCTCTTAGTTAAGTACACTCAGTACGACCGTTTCGAGCATGCATGTAGCGCTTGGTAACCCAGTAACGACTAGCGTTTGGTAATCCCAGTAGCATTGCACTAGTTCAGGATGTGTACAGCAAGTGGGAATAGATACTGGTGTTAGGAATAACTAGAACATAGTTAGTGAATAGTTAATGTAAGTTAGTCACTTAGTTCTCTTTACCTTCCCTTATTAGCATAAGACATTAAAAAGATAAAAGTTATAAAAATCATATACCTCAAGCTTACTTAACCATACAACCGTGAAAATACAAGTAAGTTTGGGAAGACGAAAATTGATTAACCCTGAGTGTTCCATTAAGGCATGTAAGCACTTAGTCCTTGGAGTTCAACTGGATCACGCGTGAAATGCTCATATTCGTATGGTTGAGTGTAGGGGTACCTTTGCCACTCATTGTTGGCACCGTTGCCAAGGACTTAGTTGTTTGTGCACTATGTAGAACATAGGAAATCATGCATATTGTTGGAACGCTAGAACAAACCCTTAGGGTTAATCAAAGGAAGATAATACAATGGTGCATCGCACACCGAACAAGACAAAAGTGTCTTCTTCTTCGCATAAGAGCACTTCATTGCCTATAACTAACACAAGAGACAGTCGGCGACATAATACATGTAATCAAGATCTACCAATTCCTCAACAGTTTCATGTGGTATATACTCATCATGATGAGTATGTACTTGATTTCACCTTTATTCTCCACCAAGATGAACAACTGCATTGGAGAGACTTGGAGGGTAACATAGTGTTACCTCCAGACCGATCAGTCCCCAACATGCTCCTTCGTGCTCTTACACGAATAGGCATGCCACTTTTATATGTGGAATACATTGCATGCGATCATGACACAAGGGACTATCATCTCATAGAAGCACAATGTCAAAGGGACTTGTGACAGGAGAGTTACCACTCATCCTTGAAGGGTAAATGGCCTCATAATGCTTCGTATGTCTTAAGTGAAATTGGGGGTGGTGAACCTGCTTCAACAGGTTCCCCACCAAACAATGTTTCTCCTTCTAGTGATGGTTAGGAGGTGGTGTATCAGAACCTCCACTCCACAGTTCACAACCCCGGTTCTGATACCCATGAAAATGAAGTGTTCAACGAGGGAACATGAACACATGATAAGGGTAGACATTCTGATCGTGATCACGATCAAGGCCAAGACCACCGAAGAGAAGGTAGAAAACACCATCATGATGATGGTTCTCCTTCTTCTTCACCTTCATCATCATCCTCACCCTCTCCTTTAGTGTCTAGATGTAGTCATAGGGAAACCAATCATGAGGATAAAGGAAAAAAAAGTGAAAAACATCGATGAGACAGTCGAGAATGAGGACGAGGGCACTCTAAGGAATCAAGGCATAGAAGAAGGGAGAGTAGGAAACTGCGTAGACACCATAGACGCTATGAACGAGATGATCACAAAGAACCCCTACTCACAACTAGAAGCATGCTAGACATAACGGAGGCCGTAAGAGTTTCAACAAGGCACCAAAAGGATAGTAGGAACAAGAGGTTAGACATGAACAACATCCCACAGTTTGAGGGAGGATACAACGCTGATCCTCAAAATCACTTACAAGCATTCCATGATGCATGTGCCTTGCAAAAAATAGAAAAAGAATGACAAAAAATGAAGTTATTCCCAAGGACACTAGTGAAAGAAGCTGAAAACTTGTACAAGTCCTTAGAACCAGAATCCATTCAGAGGTGGAGTACAATGTTAGAAATTTTCAATGATAAGTTCCAAATGTACTCCTGAGTGTCTAACTTGCAAAAGAAAATCCAAGGATGGAAGCAAGGAAATCATGAACCCTTGGATGCTACCATGGGCCACTATTACACACTGTTACATCGTTGCCCTGGCCATGGTTATTCACAATGGGATCAACTACACCATCTTGTGGATGGACTTAGGCATGAAAGAAGAAGAACCCTTGGGATGCATGCCCAAGGAAGATTATCAGAGCTTAGGTCTCATCAAATTCATAGATTACTAGAGTAAGTAGCCAAAGAAGAAGGTGAGCTATGAAAGAGAGAATGTGTGGAAGAGTACAACCAAGATCCTTCCCTCTAAAAAAGGGAGTGAGATTCTATGAGGATGAAGAAGAGTCACCACTCGAAGAGATGGTGAATAGGAAAACTTTGCCACTCCAAAAGTTAACAATAGAAGTATCAGAAAAGGTAGACCAAATGTGGGACTCCTTGGATAGTAGGTTTGAAATTGTTCTTAAAATTGTAGAGGAGTCTAGGAAGCGAGGTAGTGAACATGATAGAAAGAAAAAGAGAGAAGTGGACAATGCACGTAACAAGGGTAAGGGAAAAATGATCATCACCGAAGAGGTTGTGGATTCAGACACTGACAATGATGGTGGATGTGAGATATGCCAATATGACCATCCTAAGGGATGTTGCCCAGTAATCTCACATCTACAAGAGTCTGGGGTGTATACACTCAACCCACGACTTAATAAATGGCAAGCACCTCGATAGTTACCTTATCCCCAAGGTAACCCAAGGTAGTTCCACCAACCTTCAACTTATTATCCAAGTGGAACTCCACCAAAACCCATTAAGCAACATCAATAGTGGCAATACCCATAGTCATGGGGATGCCACCACCAAGGCAACAATACCCCTACCGGCAACTGGACCCATATGGCTACTACGTGCAACATCCAATCTCTCCACGTGACTCTGTTGGTCACATTACACCACAACATCACTACCAAGTTCAGGAATATTATAGAACTCCTTCCCCTAGGGGAGATAACCCACAAGCATACCATCCTTCAAATCCATCCACAACTCTCACACTAATAGCTCCATTACCACTCACTCCAGTAATGCAAGGGGAACTCCCCACTCAACTGTAGTAATGCAATACCATGAGGGCTGTGAATCTTCAATCCGTAGTTGGTTTTGATAACCTTATGAAGAAAAGACCTTTCTTTGAAACCAAAAGCCCAACCAAGCCCTCACAACCACAAGAGGTTGAACCTTTGAACACCTCTACATCAAATAAGGCTTCAAAGATCCCTTCAAACCAAACATCGAGTTCAACGCATACGGTTATGTTAACACATGCTATTACTGATTGGATTAAGGTGGGCCACCTTCCCAGGAAATTCTCTAATCTCAGAAGCCCTCTAATCTATCTCCAAGTTGCTGGGAATGAACCATGTAAAGCTCTTCTAGACTCAGGTTCCGGAGTCAACTTAATATCACAAGAGATGTACAAAGCCTGGAACCTGCCTCCATTAAGGAAGAGAAATATTTGCCTAGAGTTAGCTAACCAATCCATCATTGTTCCCTTGGGACTGGTGGAAGACATCATTACCACTGTGTGTGGGTAGTCATACCTAGTTGATTTCCTAGTGATACAAGTAAATAACGATAAAGGAGACTTCCCAATAATAATGGGAAGGACATGGCTAAGTACTATAGATGCACGCCTAGGAATTTTTGATCTTTCTCTAGAAATATCCAAGAAGAACACTTTTGGAAAGATTGAGAAGAAGAAGGTTCCATGCATCGCATATAGTGATACAGGGTGCAATTGCATGTAGAGATCATGGGTTGTGCAAAGTTTAGCATTACTTGCATGAAACCGATGTGCACAAGACATTAATATACAAAAGTGTCTGTATGCAGTAGCCACATGACAAGAAGACACCCAGTGACTGATGGCTGATCAAGAGAGTAGCTCACTAACGTGCATGGAACTAACTGAGGGAATAACTTGTTCTTACATTGAAAGCATGAATACACTAGAGCAAGTCCGCTACCAACTTTCAAGCCTTAACCTTGAAAACATCAATTGGGGGAAGTTGGAAATTCCTAAAAAATTTAAACAAGAGCCCCTAGAATTGAAATCGTTGCCCACTAGTGTAGAATATATTACCCTCGAAAATGGAAAACTAGTAATCATCAATGCAAGAATTTCACCCAAACAAAAAGAAAGCCTGCTGAAAGTCATAAACAAGTGGTCAAAAGCCTTTGCTTGGTCATACCCAGAATTAACTGGAATAGAACCTAGGATATTCCAGCATAGGATTTACACTGACCCCTCCATGAAGCCTCAAAAACAACCACAGAGGCGATTGAACCCAAAATTGAAGCAAGTAGTAAAAGAAGAAATAGAATAGCTTCTTAAGGTTGGGTTCATATATCCCATTGCTAATAGGGAATAAGTTAGCCCTCTAGTGATCGTGCCAAAAAGGGAGGCCAATGGAGGGTGTGCATAGATTTTAGGCTGCTAAACATGGCAACATTTAAGGATCACTTTTTGTTGCCATTCATTGACTAAGTCTTAGACACCATAGTAGGGCATCACTATTATAGTTTTCTGGATAACTATAGTGGATACAACCAAATACGGATAGCCCCAGAAGATTAAGCCAAGATAACGTTCACCAGTCCTTGGGGAACGTTTGCATATAAACAAATGCTGTTTGGCTTGTGCAATGCCATTGCCATGTTTCAATGCCTAGTTTTAAGCATATTCCAACAACAGATAGGAAACAGAGTGGAAGTCTTTATGGATGACTTCTCCACTTACGGAACAAGTTTTGATCAAGCCTTGGACCGATTAGAGAAAGTGCTAAAAAGATGATTAGAAACCAACTTAAGGCTCAACTAGTAGAAAATCCATTTAGTGGTCCAAGAAGGTGTAGTACTTGGACATAAGGTTTCACAGTAAGGAATAGAGGTAGACCTAGATAAAGTTAGAGTCATCCAAGGAATCACCCATCAACCAGAAACTATCAAAGACATTCAGTCATTCCTTGGACACACTGGCTACTATAGGAGATTCATTGAGAACTTCTCCAAGATTGCCAAACTATTGGTAGAGCTAACAAAGAAGGACACACCATTCGAATGGACTAGGGAATGTGAATGAGCATTCCAAACTCTAAAACAAAAGCTTGTAGAAAATTCCATTCTACAAGCTCCTGATTGGTCCAAACCATTCCATATAATGACTAACATGTCTAATTATGCCTTAGGAGCCGTAGTTACACATATAGATGACCAAAAATATCCTTACTACATCCATTGTGCAAGTAGGAGTATCACCGATGCACAACTTAACTACACAACTACAGAAAAAGAATTAATGGCTGTAGTGTTTGCACTGGATAAGTTTAGGCACTATGTGTTAGGTTACAAAGTGTTCATCCATATGGATCATAGTGCAATTCGGTTCCTCATGAACAAGCCAATGTAAGCCCTCGTATTATACAGTGGCTGGTAATCCTACAGGAATTCAATCTAACGATGATCGATTGAAAGGGCATCGAGAACGTAGTTGCAGATCATTTATCTCTATTGTGCTGGGACAACAAAGAGCATGAATATGTAATGTTCAATCATTTTCTTGATGAAGCCCTCTTTGCTAGTGTAGTGAATAACCAACCCACAGAGACAAATTGGTATAGTAGCATTCTCTCCTATCTCCTTACCCAACAAACATCACTAAAGCTAGACTTTAGGAAGAAATAAAAATTTCTTCACAGAGCTACGCACTTCATGGAGATCAATAGACAACTTTACAAAGTGTGTCCTGATGGCTTGGTTCGATGGTGTGTGCCCAAGGTGGACCAACTAAGAGTCCTCCAAGATGCTTATGAGGGCCCTTGTGGGGGTGACTATGCGGGAGGCGAACGACTATTAAGATCCTGCTTGTAGGATATTACTGGCCAAAAATATTTTGAGATGCCCATCATTTTGTCCAATCTTGCAAGTGTTTTCAATGTGATGGGGGAATGACTACTAGGATGGAGGGGCCACAACAATGGATTCAACCTTTGGAACCCTTCGACATTTGGGGGATAGACTTTATGGGGCCCATTACACAAATGTCTAATGGAAAAGCTTATGTTGTAGTTGCTGTAGACTATCTAACAAAATGGGTTGAAGGAGCTGATGTTATAAACTGCACATCATTTACAGCTGCATGATTTGTGCAACAAAAAATCATAAATAAGTTTGGTGTGCCATGTGCACTTATTTCGGATAATGGAACACATTTCACAGGTGCAACTTTTCAAAAGTTAATGCAACACTTAGGGGTTGAACATAATTGACTACACCTTATCATCCCAAGCTAACAGACAAGCTGAGGTCACCAACAGAAAGATCACTAAAATATTGACAAGGACAATTAGTAAGTATAGGCGAGATTGGAGCACTAAATTGAATGATGCTCTTTGGGCATACCGCTCCACTTGGAAACTCCCTATAGGCTACTCTCTCTATGAGTTAGTGTATGGAAAGCTTCCAACACTTCCAATTCAAATCGAGCTCCATACACTATCAATGGCTTATGACCTCCACCTCAATGTTGATCTAGCACAAAAACAAAGGTTGGAAACTTTAAACGTGCTAGACGAAAACCAATTAGCGGCCCTGTCATCAAATGAGTTACACAAGGCATATAATAAGCAATGTCATGACTTGAAGATTCGAAAGGTTAAGTATCAACCAAGAGATTAGTTTCTCTATTGGAATCCCACACATGTGCCACAACGCAAAAAATTTCAAACACTGTGGGAAGGACCTTACATTATTCATACTACCTTTTCTTTAGGGGCCATAACCATATACAAACCTAAGAGCCCTGATAAGAGATTACTAGTCAATGTGCAACAAACCAAACCCTTCCATGAACTTAGAATAGTCAATGCACATGCTACCTCGGAGAAGGGATGACCCTGCTCATTATTTTGGATCTCCTCCTTCCAACTCAGTCATGGGGGAGATGGCCACCTCTACTGATCATTGAGGCCCTCAATTCCTTTTTAAGTTTTTTCTACACATTTTTATTTTGCAAATTTCTTTAACTTTTCTTGTTTTTGTTTTGAAACATCGTTTATACTTTTTTTATTTCTTTGTGTGTTTGTTTGTTTTGATATGTTCATCACCTAATAAGTGCTCCTGATGGTGGTATGAACCGTATTTCTATTGATTGCTAATGTTTGGTTTTTACCTTGAAGTTATAATGTTGATGCTAAGGTATGGTTCTTTTGATATAGCAGGCAATAGTCCACGTCATCCATGCATTCATGAATTTCTATAGTCTCCCTTGGCTTGGAAGTGTACAACCTCTTTCTTAGTAATAAAACTATTAATGAATTGGTGACTGGGCATTTCTCAAACTAAGGAAGGACTCATGGATTGAAAAGGGTATGACTTCAAGGGGATTTGGTGCATTTGTGCTAGCCATTCTCTTGGGTGCTTGGATGTTTTATTCTTGAGTTTTTCTTACCTTTTTGACATTGCTCTATTATTGGGAAGCTGAGATAATAAAAATAATAAGTCTTTGCAGGGTGTGGTTCTCACAACAAAAAGAAAAGAAGGAGAAGAGAGAAAAAAGTGAGAATTCAAAGCACACTCCTTAGACAAAATAATCATCTAGGCTACAAGCACTAGTTATGGAACTAAACAAAAATGTTCTCTCTAACTAAGGCCCTCTCTTGCTTCCTACTTTTCCCTTTCTCTTTTCCTTGGAATGGTGGTGAATCTTTGGTGAAAGCATTCCTATTACTCCAGGTAGATGGATTGGCCAAGTGTATTAATGCGAACTCACTGAATGTGGATTTTTTGAGGCTATATTTGGAATGAGATCTACTAACTCACATTAACCATAAATACATAAGGGGTTGTACACCACCTTATTTGTGGGACTCCATTCCATTCTCTTCTCTTCTTCCCATTATTCTTCCTCCACTTTCCACCTCATTGCCAATTTTATCAGTAGTCTATAAGTTAGTTAATGCATTTTTGTCTTTTTGGTAAATTCTTGTGGTTAAGACTTTAACTCTTGCTTCTGAATGACATTTCCAGAGCCCATAGACTCTTTAAATGTGGGTTTGTTAGGGCATAATGGGCATGAGCCTGCTTTGGGGAGAACCCACTAGCATTCCTATTTGGTGCATCAGTTAACCTCTTTCCCTTAAACATTTCTTCCATCAACATTTAATTTGTTCATTTTTACTTCTGACATCCATTTTATCGATGTTGCCATTATTTCTTTTTCTCCATATTTCTTATTTGTTATCTTTTTGCATTCTATCGCTATCGGAGGATCGCTCTTAGTCATGGGGATCATGGTCCAATTTTTTCAATTTTCTCCTAACCCCTACACCTTGGGTAGTCACTAGTGTTATATCTCCAGAATTCGTATTAGCCATATCACAACTCAACCAATGGACCATACACCGAGGCAAGGTATCAACTGCATTGTTATTTATTTATCCTTGCTAATATGAAATTGTGTTGTGTGTGTAGATGGAAATCATACAACAATGGACTGGACCTAGAGGAAACACTTAGGATGGACTGGTGCTGGAACAGTTATGCAAGGAACAAGATTGATGATGTGGTTATGGATGGACAATAAAAGGTGCAATCCTGGCATCGGTAGCAACACACCTTCTTCTTTTCTTTTCTTCTCTCTCTCTTCTCTCTCAGCTGCCAAATAAGGCTGGATGTCAAATGTGTATAGTGTTCACTTTTGTGGTCATGAACACTAATATTGCCATGTATTGTAATGATGATCCATTCACGTGTCACCCCATTCACCATTAGTGTCATTCAAGTTAATAATCCCATACCTTCCCAATATTTTGTAAGGAACTCGAGGATGAGTTTTCATTTAGTCATGGGGGTATGATGAGTTGTGATATCACGTACACGATATAGCATCCACCACATGATATCGCATCCTACCTCATTTTCTATAAATAAGAGGTGATGCCCTTTGTTCTGAATAGTTAGACTTAGACCCTTAGCCAAACTCTTGCAGTTTTACCATTCTAGAGTTAGAATAATTTCTATGTGATTGCAGTAGGAGTCATAGAGTGAACGGATATTTATTCAAGCAAATTGTACCTAAGCACACATTTTTGTATGGAAATAAACATGAACTTTATGATAAACCTTGCAGCATATGGATTAAGCTAATTAGTAATTAATTATTATTGAATGTTTAATGCTTTCCTAGTTAATTAATCTCCCTCTCAACCTTTGACTATCTTAATTAAGTACACTCAGTATGACCACTTTGAGCATGTGTGTAGCACTTGGTAACCCAGTAATGACTAGCGTTTGGTAATCCTAGCAGCGTTGCATTGGTTTAGGATGTGTACAACAAGTGGGAACGGATATTGGTGTTAGGAAAAATTAGAACTTAGTTAGTGAATAGTTAATGTAAGTTAGTCACTTAGTTATCTTTACCTTCCCTTATTAGCATAAGACATTAAAAAGATAAAAGTTACAAAAATCATATACCTCAAGCTTACTTAACCATACAACTGTGACAATACAAGTAAGTTTGGGAAGACAATGATTGATTAACCCTGAGTGTTCCATTAAGGCGTGTAAGCACTTAGTCCTTTGAGTTCGATCGGATCACGTGTGAAATGCTCATATTTGTATGGTTGAGTGTAGGGGTACCTCGCCACTCATCACTATGATTCCTTAGGTACGCTTCCTCAATTTCTGGTTTTCATCCAAGATCCATCATGTAAAGTGTGATTTTTGAAGTCATGCAGTAGTGCCCCTACACGATTAGTGTAGGGGTGTTAGTGCATTCTTTGCTTGCTTAATTTCAAGCCAAAATCTTGAAATTATATTTTGATTAGCAAAGGCTACATTTATGGACCTTCATTGACATCTAGGCATTGACAAACCTTCTTTTTTTTCATGCAAAAACTATAAATACTTGAGATGAGCTCTTACACATATCCTAGTCTTAATTTAGATTTCATTTGGGATTTTGGCATGTGGTTATGTGAAGAGCTCTTATTTCCTTAGGTAAGTTGATTTCTTTCCTTGTCTTATGTACATATTAAGTCATCTCTTTCATAAGTGTGGCTAAACTCTATGAGAGTGCTACCTTGCTTACATAGCTTGAAAGCCTTTGATCAATTGAGAGTCCATTGTTTGCATAGTGAATAAAGCTTATGGTTTCCCTTATTTCACCATTGATGCCTTAAATATTTAATACATAATTTTTTAAAAAATATTTAAAACCATAAAAATATTGATTTAATTCTCATTTTCATAGGTTGTGATGAATCATTCTTACCCAAGGAGATCACAACTATATGACATGGTGTTGGGCCATTGAGGTTGTTGTGTTGCTTCTATCCTTAAGAGGAATTGCAAAACTATCACTACACCTATACCCATAAGGGATTATGATATGTGCATGTTTATACTTGTTTTATTCTTATATTTTCAAAATCCATATAAATTATAAAATAGAAAATTATAAATGCTTTTCTATCTTTCACTGTGACGATAAGGGTCTTAATTGTATCATATGTATTATATCATCTCTTCTATTTCTTGAATGTAATGATATACCTGAGTGTTCTTGACAATTCACTCAACATCATCTTTGAAGATTACAACCAGATTGCATTGCATTCTATATGATATATCCCATTGGCCCAAACTAATGAGATCCCTATCAAACCCCTAAGAGATACCCAAAGGAATAGTTGCAATCCTTGATCAATAACTAGTTACTAATTATAATTTTTTGATCTTTTTATTTGGGATCAATTATTACATAATATATTTACATTTTTTACAATATTTATTTTACTAATAGAAAATTATGTTAGTACATCACAAAATAGCTCCCTACAATTTTTATTTTGTTCTCAAATAAGTCTTTAAATGCAACTAGGGTTTTTCCTTTTCAATTGTGCTTGTAGATTCTCTTTTATCTCCTTCTCATCTTTTACTTTAACATCCCTAGCTTAGATGCCCCTTACACTTGGTATGTTTGTGATTTGAATCCTTGGTATCTTGTTATTGAGTTTATGTCTTGTGTTTAAAACCTTTTTCTGATTTGATTATGTTTGTATTTTATAGTGGCTAAGCTATGTGCTTGATAATTATATTTTAGATGCTTTTGATATTTTAATGTAATTTTATTTTTGGTTTTTATTTTACATTTTTTTTATTTTTTTAAATTTTTCATATCTACACTAATTTATTTATTAGAGTTTTGAGTTGGCATATACTAGGTATTGAATGGGTCATTGGTACATGGGGTACTATAATGAGGTATTAGCCTAGTGTTAAGACTTTTAATTTAAAACTTCAAAGTCATGGGTTCAATTTTGGGGGGCAACTTTGAGTTACATATCTTAGGGTATACCTATATTAGAATTATTTCGGGATTTTAACATCCCCCAACTTTGTTGTATACTTTGTTTGGAGGATGTCAAATCTAATAAATATATATAAATCTAGAGTAAAAAATCATAGTATTATAAAGAGGAAAAACTTCAAAATAATAATAAGAAAATACCTAATTGTTTTGGGGATGTACTTTTAGATTTTCATCCTTGTAATTAATCTTGAAAAGCATTTCCTTTGGGATGGGAAATTGGACATTTTATGAAAAGATTAACATTGAGTGGAGGGGGAGGAATCCCTCAATCTATTAATAACATAAACATTATCAAAAGATATTATCTTCATATATTGACCAATAGTTACAAATGAATTATTAGTAGTTAAAATATTTTAAACATGTTGTTCAATCTAAAGATTTGGCATGTAATCTTCAATAGATAGACTTCCTCAAAATTTTTTATTATGAAGAGCTAATTAAAAATCATCTCAATCAATAATAAGATTTTGTGAAACTTTGGGAATATATATTTTTTACTCCATTTTCATTGAAGAATTTTTTGAAGCTAATTTCATTGGAACTTTTCTGAAGATATATTTTGTTGAGCAATAGTAAAAGAAAGGAGTGCATGAATTGTTAAAACATCAGTAGAATAAATCATCTTAGGGTTTGCTGCATTTGTAAGAAAAACCTTAGTAATATCTAAACATTTGTAGAAGAAACCTTAGTATCCTTTATAGTAGCTTATTGCTAACGTGATTGCATTACCTTTTTTTGTAGCATAAAAGAACATGAATCAAACTTGTGATCTTCTCAATGATAATAGTAACATGACTTTGGAAGACTATAATAAGTAACACTCTACATATATTGAATTCCACTAGCATACAAAATAATTTCTCACTTAAGTAAATCAAGATCCACTTAAATCATATATCAAATTCTATAAAAATTGCTAACTATAACAAAGGTTCTAGAATGCTTAATAGGCCCAATACAAGAGATAATATCTCTTTTAACTTTTTCAAAAATTAATAGAAGATTTGGCAATTCAACAAAATCAGAAATATTTTGAAATTTAGAAGATGTTAGATTAAAAGAGGGAGTCCACTTTTGAATAATCAATAAATCATGATGATTATTGAAAACACCAATATCAAGGTCCTTGGACACCATCATCGAATTAACAAATCCTACTAGCAAAAATGAGTTTGACAAAAAATGAGCATGGATAATATCCAAATCTCAATCTTTCTAAACCAAATTTAAATAATTCCAAAAAACTTGAGGAACAAGTTAAATAATTCATAATTATAAAACATATCTTTTTAAAATTTCTAAGTAATAAATTCATATAAATCATTAAGTAATTTGTAGAAAGGCAAAGAAGTGGTTGTATCACTTGAAGGATCACCTACTAAATCTAGTAACATTGTATGTCATATCAATGCCAGACCCCTTACTACCGCATATCAATGTTAAAACCCTTGCTAATGAAATCCTTTCCACTAAAACCCTTGTTTCTAAGGCTCTAGTTATTGATCTTTTATGACTCATTGTGGTATACTTTGTTTGGAATACTTTGTGTTTATCAAAGTATTTTTGTCAATAAATGTATTTCTTTTTTTTTAGTTTTTAACTTATTTTTAGCTTATATTTTAAAGAGTCTTATATTAGTACCTTGGTTAGTTATATTTGGACCTTAGACCTTGTTATTAGAATTGGTAATAGGCATAGCTATAAGCTATCCCATATAGGGTTACCAATTAGGCTAGTGCTAGGTGCAAGCTCATGTTACTATATTATGTTTATTAATTTTAGAAATTAAAATCATTTTTTTCTTTATAATTTTAGTTTTTCCCAATAGGAATATCCCTTTTACCTAACCATGTCATACCCTTGTGAGCATAAATACTTATTAACTTTAGGTACTTTCTAGTTGTAGTATTGTCAATTAGGGAGGGAAAATTTGGTACTTTGCTATATTTTTAAGATTTTTGTGCTTTGGTTAATTGTGCATTCATTTTTTTCATTCCAATTTTTTAGTAACTATTTGATGAAAGGCTTACATGTTAGATCAAGTTATTTTATGTATGTTTTCTAAAATTCAATATTTTTATAATGATTAGTCTTATTCATGGGACATTAGAAAATGTTTTGGCTTTATTTTAATTTGCTTTAATCTTCTTTCAATTTTTCCAATATTTTAAATTAAATAACTAGGGTTTAAAGCCATAATTTACATTTTACTCAACTTGCTATTACAAAACCAAAGGACACCTTTCTATTCTATCATAATCTAATTGCAAGGTAGTGATGAAGATCACAATGAATTCTAATGTTATAGTTTGATACCATGTGTTAGTACAAAGAAATTTTATAAATTGCAAAAATAGCCAGAAATATAGTTTCTAAGACTTCATAGGACACCTAAAAGTCTAAAAATAGAAACTAATCATATTTTTAGGATTTTAGAAGTTGATAAATAATGTTAGGATCCTAGATTTCTTTTCATGCTTTTTCTACAATTTTTAGTCATTCTTTCCTAGCTTAAAGAAACTTTAGGTAGGTATAACAATTAATAGGACTTAATCTCCAATTTGAAACTCTTTCTTGGTCTAGGTCTTGTCTATATATTCTTCGTATCTATCCTATGCTACTTGTAAGTTTTCTATTGACTTTATTACTTTTTGTTTTATGCTATTTAGCTCTTCATTTTTGTAATACTTTCTTGTAACAAGATTAAATTAGAATATAGGAGACCTAAAGTTTCTATCATAAATCACTTCAAAGAGATTCATCTTAGAAAAAATGTGAAAACTACTATTATAAGCAAACTATGCTTAGTGTAAATAACTTTCCTAAGTTTTGGCCTATTTTTTACATAACTTAAAAAAATATCTTTAAAAATTTGATTAATTTTCTCAATTTACCATTTATTTTAGGATGGTAGTTAATGCTAAACTTAAGTTAGGTTCCAAGATTCTAGAATAACTTATGTGAAACTTCTGATATAAATTTTGGGTCTCAATCAAAAGTTATGGTCTTTGGACTTTCATGTAGCTTAAATATTTTCTTGGTAAATAGCCCTTCTACCTCTGAGGAAATGGTAGTACTTTGTATTATAGGAAAGTGAGTCATCTTTTATAATCAATCCACCACTACTAGGGTGGTATCATTTCCTCTCTTGGTTTTAAAAAGTCTAGTAATATCCATGGTTAAATCTTCCCACTTCCAAGTTGAAAATTTAAAGGCTTTGATTAATCCTTTAGACCTATATTGTTTTGCATTCACTATTTGGCATGTTAGAAAATTTTTAACATATTTCATCAATTTCTCTTTTAAAATTGAACCAATAATAAAATTTTTTCATGGTTAGATATATTTTTTAACAGTTAGATAACTTGCATAAGGAACATGATGTTCTTCACAATGCAATTTTTCTTCTTTATTCTTCTTCAGGAACACACACTTTCTAATCCTTATAAAAAATTCCCTTGATTTTATGCCCTAGGTATTTGATTAAATCAAATTTTTTTTTCAAAATTATGGATATTAAGAAATGTCTTTTTGAAAGTCATCCTTCATTCCTACAATCATAACTCCAATCATCATAGAACAAATTATAGTTAAAACATCAACTATAATATTTTACTTACAAGATATATAGTTTAATGCATAGTCATAATTAGCTAATAGTTCTACCCATCTTCAAAGATAGGTTGCTTTTGCAAATATTTCAAAGTCTTACGATTAATCTTTAAATTAAATCTCTTACCACATAAATAATTTCATCAAATCTTTAAAGCATGACTAACTACCAACAACTTTAAAGCATATATAGGATAGTTATACTTGACTCCTTTCATCATTCGGGATTTGTAAGACATCACCCTTCCTAGGATAAAACTACTCTAATCCCTATTCCATAGGCATTCATTGATACTTTAGAAAAAACATTAAGATTTGGAATCGTCAAGATTGGGATCATGATTAATAATATTTTGACTTAAAGAAAATATTTATTACATTGATTATTAAATTAAAATTATATTTTAAATTAATAAATTAATTAGTGGAGCAATAATAATTAAAAATATTTTATAAATCTCCCATAAACTTTTGACTTTAGTTACATTCTTATGTTGTGACCAATTCTAAATCACCTTTAGCTTATTGGGATATGCTTTTAATCTATCTTTTGATGTAGTGTATCCCAAATAAGCTACCTTCATTTGTTAAAAAAACTCACATTTGAAAAGTTCAGTTTTTAGTTTATTCTTTTGCAATAACTTCATTACTTGATGTAAATGTTCAATATGTTCTTTTCTTGTGTTAGAGTGTACATTTATGCCATCTATAACTACTATAATAAATTTATCTAAATATTCACAAAAAATATCATTCATTAATGTCATAAATGTAGTTGGAATATAGTTAATCCAAAGAGCATCACAAAAAATTCATACAAGGCATACCTATTATAGAATGTTGTGTTTTCAATATTTCTTTTTCTAGTCTAAATTCAATTATATTTCAATTTTAAATCAATCTTAGAGAAATATGTTGCATTAGATAATTGATCAAAAAAATTGTCCATTTTAGGAAATGGATAAGTATTTTTATTATTACCTTGTTTAATGCTCTAGGATCAATGCAAAGATGAAGACTTCCATCTTTCCTCGTAACAAATAATATGGATGCTTCTCATAAGAATATACTTAATCTAATCTTACCCTCATTTAATAATTGATGGATCTATTCTTTAAGATTCTTTAATTCATATATTGATAATTAGTGAGGTGCTTTTGACATAGACTTTATACCTGGCATCATGTTTATCACATTTTCCACTTCTCATTTAAGTGGTAGCTCTTAAGAGTCCTTCAAAATCTTTCAATTTTTCTAGTAGTTGAACTTCTATCTTTGTGTCCACTTAAAAAATTTTCATAAATATAGGTATTACCCTTTTTTTTTTACTAATAATGTTTCTTGTTGAATAGAAATTTTATGCGTTCCTAATCCTATTCCTACATCCCTCCATCAAAAGTAAGAATGGGTAGAGTACAAGATTGGAAACTATCCACAATATTATGTGAACAAAGAAATGATAATCATAGTATTAAGAATTAGCCTCCTAATAGAAATTTATAAAAATAAACTTTGAATGATATTCTTTGTAATTCAAAAATTAAGAAATTACATCTACCTTTATTAGTAACTAGTTGTTAGTTTGCCTTTTCAACACTAAGTGTTTATGTATAGGTAGATTTAAGATTAAGTTATTTGAATAAATTGGATGAAATTAAGTTATTGAATGCATAAAAATATATAAAAAAGAAAATATCTTAAATATCAATCCATTTATGAAAATTAATGAAATCTACAACACATTAAAACCAACTTTTATATACACCAAAATCTTCTTCAAGGTAACTTTCTTCTCTAGATTTGTAGTTTCTTGTTTTTGGTATGTCATTTTATCTTATTTTTAAATTAGAAGATGAACCCTCTTGTGTAATGCTAGATAACCTCTCTTAAGGTGATTCCTACCACAATTATGACAACTCTAATACTATTTCTTCTTCTAGGTCAGTTGTGTGGTCACTATAGCTTCCTTTATTATTAAGCAATCATGTTCTATCTCTTCATAGTTTTTGGAAATACAAAGAACATCATTAAGGATTTTTGGATTGTATGTTTTAGTTTTTTATTGGAAGATGAATGATAAATCATTCACAAATCTTCAATCTAGGTTAAAATAATTCCTTTGAGGAAGATACTAAATTAAGGAATAACATTTCTTGCAATAATTATCTACCAATCTACTAGCTAATCCTAAGAAATACAAGCACATCTATTAATATTTAATGAAGGAATCAAGAAAACAATTTTTTATGAATAATGAAACAAACTTATCCATTGTAGGATTAGAAGTTTTACAAACCACATTCTATCATGAATGATGAGCAGAGAGGTGCCCTTACACTCAACCATATGAATACGAGCATGTACACGTGATCCAGTCGAACTTTGCTGATGGATTAGTTGTGGCACCTAGATAGTTATACATTGATCATAGTTCACTATCTTGACACTTGGACTAATGGTATCGTTGTCACGTATGGTTTAGTTCAGAGTGAGGCATATAATGTTGTCCTAATTCTACGTTACTCTTGATAACAAAAAATATAAATTAATTAAACTAATAATGGAAGCAAAATCTAAATTTTCCTATAGCACTGGTATCCATCCTTAACCATTTGTACACGTCTTAGACTTCGTGGGATTACTGCTGGGTGTGCCAAGTATTTGCACTTAGACACCCATGATTAAGGTGTATAGATTCTACTTAATGATAGGAAAAATAAATAACAATAAATCGAATTGTTAACTAAAGAAGGCATTAAATAATTAAAATAAAAAAATTAATCTAAGTGAATGCTACAATGATGAAAGTAATCTCAATCTTTATTGCCGATCATGCACATATCCAAGTATGTCACACTTGAACAAAGGTGTCATACAATTACAAACATCACACTGCTAGCATGCATTGGGAATAACTAGCTTGAAAGAAAGAAACTAAAACTAAATTGCTAAAAGAAAAGAACTTCTAACTTCCCAAAAATTTCTCCTCAATTGTGCACTTAAGTGCTACATTTATAGGCTAACATAAGAATCATGATATCACATATACAATATTGTATCCAGACTACAATATTGTGTACCTGATATTGGGGCCTAACAAACCACAATTCATCATACCCCCATGACTAAATAAAAACTCATCCTCAAGTTAATACAATGTGAAATGAGCCCCTTACAAAACATTATGAAGGTATGAGATTATTGACTACTACTAATTAACCATGCTACAATATGGGAAACACAAAACACAAAATGCAAAATGTTGGAACTCATGTGGCTCCTCAATTGGTGCTTTCCCTTTGTCTAGCCCTACAGGCTTATGAGATTGTTGATGGGTGAGAAGTGCTTGTAGCTTGTCTTCTTCTGTTTGAGGATCTTGCATAGTTTATGCTGATGTCCCAATGTTTGATGAGGCTGGCACTTCCCATGGACACGGTAGTTGTGGAAACATCTAGTTTTCTTTGACATACCATGTAGCAAACTACTATTGTTCCTCCTCATAGGATCTGGCTTTATCTTGTAATTCTTGGTAATTTGTCAACCATCGAGCCAAGTTTGCTACTACATCTTTTTGGTCATGGTAGCTTGCTTTGACCACTTCTAATTCAGATTTTGCAACATTTAATGTTTGCAATGTTTTCTTATGTTCAACAAACTTTGTCTCATAGTTAGCATAAGTGGCAGCTACCTATTTCTCAAGCTCAGTTCTCGAGCATCATACTGTTAACATGGCTAAGTTGGTGATGAATCGTGGTTTGCTAGGCCCTAATATCAGATCCTCGATATTGTAGCCTAGATAATGATATCGAAT
This sequence comes from Gnetum montanum, assembly GCA_015680685.1. Classification (NCBI taxonomy): domain Eukaryota; kingdom Viridiplantae; phylum Streptophyta; class Gnetopsida; order Gnetales; family Gnetaceae; genus Gnetum; species Gnetum montanum. The sequence continues at coordinate 28,935 of MNCI01024081.1, read as the reverse complement.
ACCTGATATCGTGATTCCTGTGTAGGCCTATAAATATAGCATTCAAGCACATAGGAAGAGAGTTTTTTAGTAAGTTTTAGGGTAGAGTTTTTTTGTCAATTTTTAGTTAGTTTTCAGTTCTTTCCCATGTGTATGCCTATAGTGTGATGATTGTAATTGTACAAAACCTTTGTTTGAGTGTGATATACTTGGACACGTACACAATCAGCAATAAAGATTGAGATTACTCCATCATTTCAGCATTCACTTAGCTTTTAATTACTTTAATTGTTAATTATTAATTATTGTTTTCTTATTTTATGTTTCTTCATTATCATTTACTATTTTTGTTGTTAATGCAGAATGAGTACGCCTTAATCACAAACATTTAAGTGTAACTACTTGGTAACCTAGTAACATATCTAGTAATGCTCAAGTAATGTATGCTTGGTAATCCCAGAAGTAGTACACGAGGTCCAAGATGTGTATGGATGATTAAGGATAGATGCTCATTGCACTTAGGCTAGATTAGAATTTATTTTCCATCATCTATTAGTTCATTCAAGTTAATTTCCATCAACTTTAGGAGTAGCATAATAATTAGAAATCACATCATACATCTCACTCTAGACTAAACCATACGTGACAAAGAAAATACTAGTCCAAGTGGGAAGACAACAAATTATGATGAACGTGTAACTATTTAGGTGCCACAACTAGTCTATTTGTAGAGTTTGATTGGATAACATGTGCATGCTCGTATTCGTATGGTTGAGTGTAGGGGTACCTAGCCACTCATCATTGGTGCCATTGTCAGGAACGGTGCTAGTTATCTAGATTACTTATATCATACAAGATCGCTATAACAAGGTATTAATGATATATCTTTCAGACAAAAGAAATTAAATTCAATTAAGTCACACACAATTCACAGTAATGTCTCTCTCACAAGACAATGTTAATGCAGCTAGCGAGGTAGTTCATTGGAGAACCAATGCCATTTATGATGAAGAAGAAGTTTGGAGTACTCAATTTTATGTAGGAGTTTCATATATTCATGAACACCCCAAAAATACTCAAGTACTCTTGTCATCCAACTCAGACACCTTTAGTAAGGATGGGTCATCCCATAGAATGAAGAGGCCCATAAGGCCTAGGACCTTCTCAATGGTTAGCAAGAGTACATCAGGGGATGATTGAGAGACTTACAAAAGTCATGATGAGTCTTCCAGTTCTCTCTCTTCCTTTGCTCCTTCAACATCAGGTCATGAAATGGATGACCAATTCTCAAGGGGTCAATGTAGAAATAAAAATTGAACCCATGAGGAAAGTCAAGAATGCCAACATAAACATAGACAACATCATCCTAGCTCACAAACTCACGACTTAGTGACGATGAACCCCTGCTAGCCACTAAGAGCCTAATGCATATAAAAAAGGCTATTCAAATAACTTGTAGGCATTATAAGGAAAGCCATCTACCTAGGCTTGACTTAAATAACTTTCCCAAGTTTTTAGGAGGCTATGATTTAGATCTACAACATCATTTACAAGCCTTCTACGATGCTTGTGCATGGGACAATATTGATAATGGGTGGAAAAAACTTAAGCTCTTTTCTATGACACTTATTGGCCAAGAAAAAGTATGGCCCAGGTCATGGGTTCTCTGAGGAAAGGCTAATTTATCACATCATGGATGGGCTCCATAATGAAACAAGGGAAACCCTGGGGATGTATGCCCCAGGTTAACTATATGAGCTATAAACCCACTAATTCCAAGAAATTATTAAGTGGGTAGCAAAAGAAGAAGGAGAAAGAGCCAAATGGGAGAATGTTGAAATTTCTCAACAAGACAAAAATCTCAAAATAGCAAAGGTCCATAATCATGAAGAGGAGAAATCAACTCACCTCAAGTAGGTGGAATCTCCATCTTTGCCAATACTACAATCACTAGATGAAATTGAGGCAAATATCAATAAGATGATGGAATGGGTACATGAAAAAAGTGGAGAATATGCAAATATTATTAGAGGTAGAACCATGCAAGATCACTCTGACAACCAAAATAAACAAAGGATGCCAAACTTAGAAATAGGACAGAACACCATTTGACAAGTGGAAAAAAGGGTTGAAGAAAACAAGGATAGGAGCTCAATTGCAAATCACACGTATCAATGTGATGTTTGCCTATACAATCATCCCAAAGGCCAATGCCCAATCTTGTCACATTTTCATGAGCATTGAGGAGAAGTGCTACATCCAGATTTCGTATAGAAGTACCATGTTCAACCACAGTGGAAAAACCCCCAATTGTGGGGGAGGCCATCGTCAAATTGGCCACATCCTTCATACCATTCGAAACCAAGCACTTAATATGTTCAACATCCTATTTCTCCAACTAGGTCCACATCCTCTACTTCACCTCATCGTTATCATTCTCCTGAGTACTATCAACCCATGTTCTCTCCCACGAGATCACCACCTCATGTTCTTTACACTTCTCCTCACCCTCAATATTCTCATCCTTCACCTCCTTCTACATCACGTTTGGTTGTACCAGAAGGCTCTACACCACAACACTAATCCATGAACGTTACTTGTGCTACTATTGTCAATAGTAGTGGAAGTCCTCCACAACATCAAAAGTGTTCTTTCTTTATGCATGATCATAGAAAGAGATAGCACGGTTCTGAAGTCACTGCATCCTCTAACTCAACACAAGCCCAACACTATGATGCACCTTCCTCCTTGAACTCAACACCTCCTATTACCTCATTCAGGCCACCCATTAACACTTCAACAACCATGCTGCCTAATGAATATGACAATGTGAAGAGACATATTGCTCCTTGCATACCATCTTATGGTCATGGGTTCCATAGTGGGTTAGCTTCTTCCCACATGACCACATCTTATAATCTATCCCACTATGCCTACTTTCCTTAAGTGTGTGAACCCTAATTTGGGTACATTTCTACCACCACATCAAAAGACACCTAGCGGTTTGGCTATGACTAGACTCCAATATTTCCAACATGCATGGATCCACATTTTCCATTTATTAATTCTAGCCATGCTCAAATTTTTAGTTATGGGGGATATCTCCCATTCTAATAAGCAAGATTAATAAATGTTTTTCCTTTTCTTTGATTTTACAATTTTTTTTTTCAATTTTTTGTTCTATCTTTTTGAGGGTAATCTCATCTATGAATAAAATACTCATGTGACTTATCGATTGTGGTGTTGTTCTATGCTATCAAGTCCTAGGTGACTAATTATTTGGATAGTGAGCCCATAGCATCCACCCCATCCATTCTATTAATAAGAGGTTCTACTTTGGGTACGGTGATATTATTGTTATCATTAAAACTCAAAGTAACTTTGTACTCATTATGCCCAAAGTGAAGAGTGATGAACTAAGAGGGAATGGAAAGGGTGTGACATCAAAAGGACTTGTGGATTATCTTTAGTGACATCTGTAAGTGCTATCATGTAGCTTGGTTGTACTAAGATCCTTGTAGATTTAATGAAAAATGGGAGTAAGAGTTGTAATAAAGGCACTCAATAAAGGAACTCAATGCTGTTCTAGGGGATCCCATTGGAAAGACATGCATCCATGCCTGAAGGTTGGAAGTTTCTCCGAATCACTTTTGGGAAAGACAAAGTGCCAAAGTGGCTAGAAGAAGAAAAAGAAAAGAAAGAAAAAAATGACTAAGAAAAGATCAAGAAAAATGTGCTGCACCATCGACAAATTCAAATTACTCGTCCCTTGTGCAAAATGGAAAGTGATCATACACCTTGCTATTATGATGCTCTTATGGTTGTCTATCATGTGGATGAAACAATGTGATGTCATTGATCAGAGGTATGGACTTGGTTGTAATCTTAGAGTAATAGGCTAGTGGTACCTTAATCATGCACCACACTTTGGATTTATTGTGTTCAAGGTAAGTTACCTCATGTCTCGATATTTGCAATCCCTTCTATGATTCATCTCACCCCACTGTCCAAGTATTTCTAACTTGTGTCTTGTTTGGCATAAAACTGATACCTCATCACAATGGTATTCAACATGTGTGTGTTTTGTTGCATTGGTGCTAATTGCATTTAACCCTTCTAGTGCCTATAGACATTTTAAGGTGTGGTTATGTAAGGGCATGATAGGTAGGAACCTACTTTGGGGAGGACCAACTTGTGTAACTTTTGTAATTTTCACTCATTGCACACCACCACATCATCTTATGCCCTCCAAGTACTACACTAATGAATTTGTTCCTTCCTTTATCATAATTTCAACCCAAATGTTCCTATGCACTATACATGTCCTTTTTCCTCACCCTATTCACAAACTTCATTGTATAATTCCACCTCATTACACTTTTGGTACCTTTAGGTCTACTCAAAGTTATCGTAGATCTTTCAAATTTACCTTACATCCTTCATTCTTGGCTGTGAAACTTTGAAAATTTTTCAATTTTGGCAAGTACCCTATTTTGGAAGGGACATGATATTAGGTACCTAGTATCGAGTTCGCACTAGCACATATGCGAATAAAATCTATATATATGGAGCCCCCCACATGTGTCAACATCATTTTCAACTATTCACGTGAGGGGAGTTGTAATTTTCTTCCATGAATTTTCACGCTTTGCACACCTATCATTTAAACATTAATATCTTGCTTGTTAATGCTCCGATTCTTCTTCTGACTAAACCTGCTTAAACTTGGAGTGTTTAACTTAGTCATGGGGAAAGGGTACGCTCCAAGTTGCATGTAACTTTCTTGAAATTTGATGTTGCCAAAGGGATATCATAAGGGGTAAGTGATCTTAAGAAATGCCAAAAACTTATGACAAACTAATTTTATTTCTTCACCCAAACCATGAAAATTATTTTTAGAGTCACTTGATCAAATTAGGCCTGACATTAAAAATTTAGGGAAATTTTCTTGAAAATTTCTAACCCTAAAATCACACTAGGCAAGAATTGAATTTATTAAAGGTAATGAATAAGGTATAAGATAATCAAATTTTGTTAAACAAACTTACTAACAGTTGATACTAGTGTGTTTACAGATGGCCCCTAAATGAGGACAATAAGGAGGACCCTCTCAAGGTGCATCCAAATAGCCAAGGAGAGGTAGAGGCTAAGTGCCTCCCATAGAATATGTAGAGTGAGAGGCATAATCATTTAGCATTCATCAAGAGCCACCTGTTACTGCATAATATGGGCATGTCAAAGGTGGAGAAGGTAGGGCACCTGAATAGGAACAACATCTCACATTGTCCTTGGAATGCATTTAGGTGATTCAGGAAAGGTCCATGTTAGCTGCGGTGATCATGGAACTCAATTTTGGATCCTTTACTGAATTTTCCCTTGATTCAGTTAGAGATCTACCAAAAGTATCTCCATTATGGCTTGTTCTCTTAGAGAATGATGAATGGTATTTGGGGAAGATGTACTAGTTTTAGCATAATAAGGAAGAAGACATCACCACTGATATTGGTGGGATTTTAGTCGATTTCTCTGCTAAGGCCATTTTGAAAGTTTTAAACCTTCTAAATATAGGTTCCAAGGTTGCTCACCTGTTCACTCGCTTTGATATTGATACATGGAAAATATGGTTAAAGAGGGTGTATAGCAAGGATGATAAAACATATGGGGAGCTCACACTTGAAGAGAGAATTTATTTCAAAATTGGCACCTATCACATCTTTCCAAGGAAAGGATTAAATAGGATTTCCACCTATGCAGCTAGAAAAAGTGTCATCTTGATGGGCAAGGTTGATGCCAACTTGCCCCATCTATATCTTACAAAAATATTAAGGCGGTTGGAAGAATGTAAGATAAGGAAGTTTGCATTGCCTTTTCCCTGCCTAATTAGGAAGCTATGCTGGCATGCTGGAATTCTAGGGTACACCAATGATGTCCCTAGAAAGGCTCAAAATGCCTCATACGTTGAATTACTAAAGGCACTAGCACCAAGGAAAGATGTTGGTGAGACATTAGAGCCTACACAAGAGTAGATGGTTAGGCCCACTACACCTCAAACTGTAGGGCCTAGCCAACTTTTTGACATGAGGCCTAGTCAATAACAGGAAGTAGGGCCCAGCACGTAGCCCACAGGCTAGCAAGAGTAATTGCTATCACTACTGTAGGATTATCAATCATCAATGAGCCATCTCAGGGCCATTATAGAAACAATCAGTTGGGGAAGCCATGATGAGATGAATCTCTTTAAGATAATTGATGATGCCATATAGCCCACAATCTCAATTGATCATGCACGGGGCAAGGTTTCTATACAAATAGGAGTAGGGGAATCACATTGGTCACAAAAATCTTTGGAAATGCTACATTTTTTCAAGTGCAATTAGAAATTGGTGAAGGCATCATAGTAGTTGATGGGATGCGATATCGCATGGGCTGCGATATCACGTACGCGATATCGCATCTACCACGATATCACATCCCCCGCGATATCACGTCTTCCCCTGCGATATCACGTACGTGATATTGTAGTGCATCGTTAAATCTATAAATAAGAGGCAGGTCTCCCGTATTTCTCAGTTTAGGCCTAGACCGTAGCAAAACTCTGGTAGTTTTACCTTTCCAGAGATAGAATAATTTCCATGTGCCCGCAGTAGAAGCTCCAAAGTGAACGGATCTTTATTTGAGCAAATATTGTACCTGAACACAAGTTTGTGTACGGAAATAAAGATGAACTTCTTGGATAAACCTTGCAGTGCATGGACTAAGCTAGATAGGAATTTATTTATTGTTATTTATTATTTATCATTTAAATGCTTTATTAGTTCATTNATATAGGCACTTAGTCTATGGAGTTTGACCAGATCGTGCGTGTAACGCTCATATTCGTATGGTTGAGTGTAGGGGTACCTCGCCACTCATCATTGGCACCATTGCCGGGGACTATGTGTTTGTGCACTAAGTAGAACATAGGAAATTATCCACATCATTGGTAGATTAAATGAACCCTTAGGGTTAATTAAAAAAAATTATATAATGGTTAATCAGCACACCAAATAAGAAACAATGTCTTCTTCTTCAAACAAAAGCACTTCACCGCCTAGGGATCACACTAGAGACAGTCGACGACACCAAATACATAACCAAAAACTGCTAGTTCCTCAACAGTATTGAGTGGTATATACTCATCTTGATGAGTATATACCCAATTTTACCTTTATCCTTCATTAGGATGAACAACTGCGTTGGAGAGATTTGCAAGGTAACATAGTGTTACCTCCAGATTGTGTAGTCCCCAACATGCTCCTCCCTACTTTGGCACAGATAGGCATGATGCAACTCTATGCTGAATATGTTGTAGGTGATTTTGACATAATGTATTACCATCCCACAGTAGCACAACATCTAAGGGACTCGCGGTAGGAGAGCCACCATACATTGTTGAAGGGCAAAGAGGTCCCGCACATCCTAAGCAAAATTGGAGATGGTGAGCCAGTTATAATTGGTTCTCTATCAGTTGTTGTTCCCCCTCGTAACAATAGTGAGGAGGTGGGGTATTAGAACCTACGATCCATGATACAAAACCCTAGTTTTGATCCCCATGAACACCAACTATTCACCAAGGGAACAAAAACACATGATGAGGATAGACATTCTGATCATCATCATAATCGGGGCCGTAGCCATCAAAGAGAAGGTAAGAAAGATCGTCATGGCGATGGTTCTCCTTCTTATTTCCCTTCATCACACCATTCAACCTCTCCTTCCACATTAGGACATAGTCACAAAGAGCATAATGGTGAGGATAAGGGTATGCAAAATGAGAGACCACGATGAGAGAGTCGAGAGAGAGGATGAGGGCAGTTTAGAGAGACTAGGCATGGTAGAAGGGAAAGAGGGAACCATGTAGACATCATAGATGTCATGAGAGAGATGATCATGATGAAACCCTACTTGCCACCTGAAGTATGTTAGATATTATGAAGGAAGTGAGAATACCTACAAGGCATCAAAAAGATAGTTGGATCAAGAGACTAGATATGAACAATATTTCATGCTTCGAAGGGGGATACAATGCTAATTTGCAAAATAATTTACAAGCATTTCATGATGCCTGTGCCTTACAAAATATTAAGAATGAGTGTCAGAAGTTAAAGTTATTTCCTAGGACACTCATAAAGGAAGCAGAGAGTTGGTACCAGTCCTTAGAGCTGGAAACCATTAGGAGATGGAGTACGATGTTAGAGTTGTTCAATGATAAATACCAAACGTACTCCAGAGTATCTAACTTGCATAAGTAGATCCAAGGAAGGAAGTAGGGTAATCATGAACCCTTGGATGCTGCCATGGGCCACTACTATGCATTGCTACATCGTTGCCCGAGCCATGGTTACACACAACGGGATTAACTCTGCCACCTCATAGATGGGCTAAGACACGAAACTATGAGAACCCTTGGGACTTATGCCCAAGGGAGACTATCTAAACTTAGATTCCATGAAATTCATTGATTTTTGAAGTAAGTAGCTAAAGAAGAAGGGGATCTATGGAAAAGAGAAAGCGCGGAAGAGTATAACCACAATCCTTCCCTTCGAAAGAAGGAAGTGAGATTTTGCGATGAAGAGGATGAGTCACCACTCGAAGAGTTGGTGAATAGAAAAACCTTGTCACTTCAAAAGTTAAAAATGGATGTATTAGCTAAGGTAGATCAAATGTGGGAGTCCTTGGATAGTATATTTGAAACTGTTTTGGAAATTGTAGAGGAGTCTAAGGAAAGAAGTAGTGACCATAATAAGAAAAAGTGGAGAGATTCAAGCCATGCACATGACAAGGGTAAGGAAAAAATGAGTATCACCGATGAGGTTGTGGATTTGGATACAGAAAATGATGGTGGATGTGAGATCTACCAATATGACTATCCTAAGGGATGTTTCCCAATAATCTCACATCTACAAGAGTCTGGGATGTATGCACTCAACCTAAGACTTAATAGACGGTAGGCACCCTGAAGGTTCCACCAACCATTAACATATTATCCAAGTGGAACTCTGCCACAACCTATCGGGCAACACCAGTAGTGGCAACACCCACAATCATGGGGGATGCCACCACCTAAACAACAATACCCTTACATGCAACCAAACGCATATGGCTACTACGTGCAGCAGCCGGTTTCTCCAAGTGACTCTATGGGTCACACAATTTCACAATGTCACTACCAAGTTCAGGAGTATTTTAGGACTCCTTCTCCCTTGGGAGACACACCACATACATACCATCCTCCGAATCCATCCATACCTCTTACATCGGTAGCTCCACCACCAACTGCTCTAACAATGCCAAGGGTATTCCCCACTCAATCGTAACAACCCAATGTCACGAGGGCTTAAAATCCTTAATTCTCAGTCGTATCTAACAATATTATGCCAAAAAGACCTTTCTTCATAACCAAAAATCCAACTAAGCCTTCAACCTCACAAGCGATTGAACATTTAAACACCTCCTTACCAAATACGGTTTCGGGACCCCCTTCAAACCAAAAATTGTGCCCAATGCACATGGTTATGTTAACACATACCGGTATTGATTGGATTAAAGTAGGCCACCTTCCCAAGAAATTTTCAGATCCTGGAAGCCCCCTAATTTATCTCCAAGTTGCTGGGAATGAACCTCATAAGGCTCTTCTTGACTCAGGCTCT
>MNCI01024081.1:0-15004 GCA_015680685.1 Gnetum montanum | reverse complement strand
GCCATTCTCTTGGGTGCTTAGATTTTTTCTTCTTGAGTTTTCTTACCATTTTGATGTTACTTAATTATCAGGAAGCTGAGCAAATAAAAATAACAAAGTCTTTACATGGTGTGGTTCTCATGCATAAAGATATTAAAAAAAAACAAAAAAAAAACAAAAAAAAATTGTGAGAATTCAAAGCACACCCCTTAGACAAAATAATCATTTGGGCTACAAGCACTGGTTATGGAACTAAAATAAAAATGTTTTCTCTAACTAACACCCTTCTCGCTTTCCATTCTCTCCTCCTTTGTTTCATCGGAATGGTGGTGGCTCTTTGAGGGATGCATTCTTGTTACTTCAAGTGGATAGATTGGCCGAATACATTAATGTGAAGTCATTGGATGTGGTTTGTTTGAGGTCAGACTTGGAATGGGATATGCTAAGTCACATTAACCATGAGCTACACAAAGGGTTGTACACCACCTTGTTCTTGGGATTTCATTTCATTCTCTTCTCTCCATCCTTCTCTCCATTGTTCACCTCATTGCCGGTTGTATCATTAGTGTATATTTTGGTTGACGCATTGTTTTCCTTTTGGTAAATTCTTGCGATTAAGACTTTAACTCTTATTCTAAATGACATTCCCAGAGCCTACAGACTCTTTGAATGTGGGTTTTTTGGGGCATTAAGGGCATGAGCCTGCTTTGGGGAGGACCCACTGGCATTCCTATTTGATGCACCAGTTAAATTCTTTCCCTTAAACATTTGTGTAATCAACTTTATTTGTTCATTTCCATCTTGACATCCATTTCATCAACGTTATAGTTTTCTTTTTCTCCATCTTCCTTGTTCTTTATTCTTTCTCCATTCTATCACTACTGGAGGTTTGCTCTTAGTCATGGGGGTTCGGATCCAAATTTTTTCGATTTCCTCCTAACCCCTACACCTTCGATAACCACTATGATATCTCCAGATCTGTATCAGCCATACTACAACTCAGCCAATGGACCTTTCACCAAAGCAAGGTATCAATTGCATTATGATTCATTTACCCTTGCTAATATAAGACTGTGTTGTGTGTGCAGATGGCAATCATGCAACAATGGATTGGATCTGGAGGGAACACATGGAATGGATTGGTGCTGAAGTAGCTATGAAAGGAACAAGATGGATGGCACGCTTATGAATAGATAACAAAAAGTGCAATCTTGGCATTGGTAGTAGAAAAAATTCTCTCTCTCTCTCTTTCTTTCTCAGCTACCAAATAAGGCTTGATGTCAAATGTATAAAGTGTTCACTCTTGTTGTTGTGAACACTAGTTTTGTCTTATCTTGTAATGATGATCTGTTCACATGTCATCCCATTCACCATTAGTTTCATTTAAGTCAATAATCCCATATCATCCCAATATTTTGTAAGGAACTCAAGGACGAGTTTTTATTTAGTCATGGGGGTATGATGGGACGTGATATCGCATGGGCTACGATATCACATAGGCTACGATATCACATACGTGATATCACAATGCACTGTCAAATCTATAAATAAGAGGCAGCTCTCCCTTGTTTCTCAGTTTAGGCCTAGACCATAGCAAAAATCTGATAGTTTTACCTCTCCAGAGATAGAATAATTTCCATGTGCCCACAATAGGAGCTCCAAAGTGAACGGATCTTTATTCGAGCAAATATTGTACCTAAACACAAGTTTGTGTACGGAAATAAAGATGAACTTCTTGGATAAACCTTGTAGTGCATGGACTAAGATAGATAGGAATTTATTTATTGTTATTTATTATTTATCATTTAAATGATTTATTAGTTGATTAATTCTCTCTCAACCCTTCTCCCGTAGTTAAGTGCATTCAGTATGACCTCTTTGAGCACATGCGTTACGCTTGGTGATCCTAGCAACGAATAGCATTTGGTAACTAAGGTTGCATTGGTTCAGGGTGTGAATGGTAAGTGGGAATGGATGCTGATGCTAGGTTAATTAAGACTTAGTTTGTTAGTTAAAGTTAGTTAATTAGTCTATTCACCCTTCACCTTATCAACATAGGAGATAAAACATAAAAATCATATACCTTAGACTTACTTAACCATACAACTGTGACAAATACAAGTAAGTTTGGGAAGACAACGAATGATTAGCCTTAAGTGTTCCATGAGGCGTATAGGCACTTAGTCTGTGGAGTTCGACTGGATCACGCGTGTAATGCTCGTATTCGTATGGTTGAATGTAGGGGTACCTCGCCACTCATCAGTAGTGATCATGGAACACTAGGATGTAATTGGAGTAGCAGAAGTGGTCACAGAACACATTCAAGAATCATTTAATGTTCCTATTGTGCCATTGATTGATCTCATAGGAGCACGCGATGCTCAAGTCTTATCTAGTCCCTTGATAAATCTTGTAGATTATGAGGATGTTTTGAATTGATTGCTGCAAATAGGACAAGTGAGAACATCCTTGTTTGACATCCCTCAAGATGTCATAGCAACATAGTCAGATCTTATCTCTACAAAGGGAAAGCTGATCATGGTGGAGGTTAGGGCCGAACATGCAGAGGATGAATTGAAAAGACTCTAAGAGAAGTTCATTGCCCTGCAAGCTGCATAATGAGATTCGTCCCAATTTATTCTAGTAGACTAGCTAGAGCTATTTAGGATGGAGTAATTGCATAAATTATTAGAAGAGAATAAAAGGATGGAAATGGAGAAAGAGAAGATTGATTGGGATGCTTCGAAGGCATAAGCCCAAATGTATGTACATGCCAAAGCACTCAAGGCCTTATGAGAAAAAAATAAACTCCGTGCTACTAAGAATCTTTGGTTGACCATCATTAAGAAACAAAAGAATGTTCTTGAAGAAAATTTTTAGCAAATGAGAGAATAATTAATAAAGGTTAACTAGGACATGAATCGCTTAGCCAGAGAAAATAGGACCCTCTCAATGGAGGAAGTACACGCGGTCCATTAGAAGATGACCATTGAAATAAGTGCATGGTAGAATGAGGCTAAGCAACATGAGAAATTGAAGGAACATTTCTAAGACCAAGTGGAGATGTACAAGAAAATCATTGAAGAAAAATCCATATGGCCAAGACCCATATCAGTGCTCTCAGTGCTCAAAACACTAACTGGTAGGCCATAGTGAACACCTATGCCTTCGTCCACCAAGCAGAACTAAAGAGCTGACACCTGTAGATCCAAGATCTCACTAAGTACATGGAGTTCACAAACTGTAGGTTTGCCAACTTAGCCATGTTAATAGTAGGATGCTTGAGGATAGAGTTGAAAAAGCAGGTAGCAGCCACCTACACCAAATATGAAGCAAAATTTTCCGAACATAAAAAGACATTGCAAAAATTACAGGTAGCAAATTCTAAGCTAGAGTTGGTCAAAGCCACTTACCAAGGGTAGAAAGATGTTGCAGTAGATTTGGCTTGACAGCTCATAGATTACCAAAAATGTAAAGATAAAGCTAGAGCCTACAAAGAGGAATGACGGTTGTTTATGGCTTGGTACATTAAAGCTAATCAAATGTTTCTGCAACTGTCGTGTCCATGGAAGGTGCAAAATCCATCAAATATTAAAACATCAGCTTGGATGACACATGCTTGCCACAGAGATATCCATTTCCAAAACCTGCAGAAGAAAATTAGGGGAAAAGGCCCATGGAGGAGCCACCACTACTGGGAACCACATGAGTTTCGATAATTTTATGTTTTGTACTCTATGTTAGTGTCCTAATTTTGTTTTTTTTAACTCCACACTATGGCATGAAATAATTCATAGTTAGTCCATAATCCCATATCTATCCACTGTATAATCAAATGAACTCATTTGCATTTTGATTATTTAACTCAAGGATGAGTTGTTATTTAGTCATGGGGGTATGATGAATCGTGGTTTGCCAGGCCCTGATATTAGATCCTCAATATCGGGTACATGATATCATAGCCTAGATAACAATATCAAATACATGATATCGTGATTCCTATGTAGGCTCATAACTATAGCATTTAGGCACATAGGAAGGGAGTTTTTTAGTAAGTTTTAGGGTAGAGTTGTTTTGTCAATTTTTAGTTCTTTCCCATATGTATGCCCACAGTGTGATGATTGTAATTGTACAGAACCTTTGTTCAAGTGTAACATACTTGGACGCGTACACAATCGACAATAAAGATCGAGATTACTCCATCATTGTAGCATTCACTTAGCTTTTATTTCTTTAATTATTAATTATTAATTAGTATTTTCTTAGTTTATGTTTCTTTATTGTCATTTACTATTTTTGTTGTTAATGCAAAATGAGTATGTCTTAATCATGAACATTTAAGTGTAACTACTTGGTAACCCAATAGCGTATCTAGTAATGCTTAAGTAATGTGTGCTTGGTAATTCTAAAAGTAGTACACGAGGTCCAAGATGTGTACGGATGATTAAGGATGGATGCTCATTGCACTTAGGCTAGATTAGACTTTATTTTCCATCATCTATTAGTTCACTCAAGTTAATTTCCATCAACTTTAGGAGTAGCATAATAATTAGGAATCACATCATACACCTCACTCTAGACTAAACCATATGTGATAAAGAAAATACTAGTCCAAGTGGAAAGACAATGAACTATGATCAATGTGTAACTATCTAGGTGCCACAACTAGTCCATCTATGGAGTTCGACTGGATCGCATGTACATGCTTGTATTCATATGGTTGAGCATAGGGGTACCTAACCACTCATTAGTTGGAATATTGTAGATTTGCCAACTCCATGTACTCTGTTAAGTCTTGAATCTATAGGTCCCAGCTTTTTAGTTCTACATTATGAAAGAAGGCATATGTATCTAGTCAGTGTGTTGAGCATTGAAAGAGTTAATGTGAGCCTTAGCCATATGAATCTCCTTTTCAATAATTTATTTGTACATCCCCAGATGGTCATGGAAGTTCTCTTTTAACTTTTCATACTTTTTAACCTCATTTTTCCACACACTTATCTCTATTGTCATCTTTTGACAGATGGCGTGGACCTCCTCCATGGAGAGGGTTCTATTTTCCCTAGGTAAGTGATTCATATCTTGTTTGACCCAAACTAATTGTTCTTGCATCTATTGAAAAATTTCTTTGAGAACATTCTTTTATTTCTCAACTATCATGAATCGAATATTTTCAGTAGCAAGTTGTTTATTCTCCTCCTGTAAGGCTTTGAGAGCTTTAACATGTGTATACGTTTGAGCTTGTGCCTTGGAAGCATCCCAATCAACCTATTCTTTCTCCCTTGACACCTTTTTATTTTCTTTCAATAATTTATTTAGTTACTTAGTTTTGAAAACATCCAATTGGTCAACCATGATGAATTGGGAAGGATCCCTTTGTTCAGCTTGTAGGGTGATGAGCTTTTCTTGTAGTCTTTGTAACTTTGATTCCATGTGTTGGGTCCTAATTTTAGCCATGACCAAGTTGCTTTTGGTTGAAATGAGGTCTTATTGTGCTGCTATGACATCTTTGGGGATGTCAAAAAAGGAAGTCATGACTTGTCCTATTTGCAGCAAGCAATCCATATTCTACATAAGTCATTGAGAAACCAGCCAAAACTTGAGCATCACGTGCTCTTATGAAATCTACCGGTGACACAACAAGGACATTAAAAAATTCTTTGATGTGGTCTATGACCACCTGTATTGCACTTGTCACATCTTATGCTACATAACCAAAACTGTGGCACCTTCACTAGTTTCTAATTTGACTTGGAATGATGTAGCATTCCCAGAGATCTGCTAAGACCATTGGGACTATCCTCTTGAAATCAATAAAATGTGTTCACTTGTAAGGTCAGCTGAAATAGTGGGCTACATGACATCATCAATGACTCTGAATATATTTTCAATGTCATAACTCCCCCAACTAACCATCTCAGTGATTGTTCAAAGCTGATTGATAGATGGTCAATAGCCTTGTTGCAGTGGTGGCAATTTCTGGACTTGCTAGCTTATGGGTTGTGTGCTAGTCCCTGCTTCCTATTGTTGGCTAGGCCCTACCATTTGAGGCATAGTGGGCCCAACCATTCATTCTTCCTCTTACTCTAATTGCTCGCCAATGTCTTTCCTTGGTGCTAGTGATTTGAGTAGTTCAACATACGAAGCATTTTGGTATTTTCTAAGAACATCATTCATATAGTCTAAGATTCCAACATGTTTTCATAGCTTCTTAATGAGACAAGGGAAAGGTAAGGCAAGCTTCCCTATCTTTCTTTCTTCAAATGGCCTTAATATTTGCATCAGATATAAATGGGGTAGATGCGCATTAAATTTTTCCATCAAAATTACACCGTCTTGTGTCGCATAAGTAGATAATCTATTTAAACCTTTGGTGGGGAAAATGTGATAAGTGCTGATCTTAAAGTAAATCCTCTCTTCTAGGGTCAATTCTCCATAAACTTTATATTCTTTGTTGTAAGCTCATTTCAACCATAATTTTCTTGTGCTTGCATCTAAGCGAGTGGACATTTGAGTAACCTTTGGTCCTTCGTTTGGAAGATTCAGGACTTTTGTAATGGCTTTTGTAGAGAAATCAACAAAAATACCACCTACATTGGCAATGGTGCCTTCCTCCTTGCCATGCCAGAATTGGTATGCTTCACCCAAATACCAGTTACCACTTTTCGAGAGAATGTACCATAGTGGAGATACCTTAAGTGAAGTCTTCATTGGTTCAGGGGAAAACTTAGTGAAAGGCCTAAAATTGAGCTCCACGATCATAGCTGCGAAGGTGGACTTCTTCTAAATGACTTGGAGACATTCAGGGGACAACGTGAGATGTTTTCCTAGTTCTAGGGCTCTAACTTTGCCACCTTCTACATGGCTAGATTTCACTATTGTAGGGGTTTCTTGATGAATGCTAAATGAGTGTGCCTCCTGCTTTTCATGTTCTACATGATGTTCCTGGCCTCTACCTCCTCTCAGGAATTTAGTTACTCCTTGGGAAGGTCCTACTTGATCTCCTCTTTTTGGGACCATCTGTAATCACACAAAAATCAACTATTACTAAGGTTGTGTAGAGAAGTTTTAATCAATTCATACCTTACTCATTGCCTTAATCAATAGTCCATAATTGCATAATGTGATTTTTAGAGTTAGAAATATTTCTAACAAGTGACTTCAAAAGGTGTTATTGTTGACCTTACATCATTGGGTTTCATCATTTTCTATACATATGGTACTTACAATCATTTGGGTGGCCTAGGCATTTAAATACAAAATGTTTCTTTGGTAATCATTGAATTTCTTACCCCCATGATATCCTGTAGATGATGGAAAAGTTTGAAAAAAGTATGCACACTTCCTACTGCAGTACAACCCACCCACCACAAACCACCCCCCCTCCCTGCCCCCCCATGACTAAGTGGAACACTATGGGTTCAACTAGAATCAAACAGAATTGAAATTGGAATGTTAGGGAGCGAGATATTGTGCTTGGAAGATGAAGATGTAAAGCTCTAAGTCACAAAAGAAAATTTCAACAACTCCCCTAGTGTCAAATGAAAAAAATGAACTTGAAGTAGGTGGGGTTAGTAGTATATATAGGTAGGGGAGAGTCGATATTGTGTACCCAGTATTGGGTCAGACGCGATATCATGTACGTGATATTGAATCCCCACCAAAATGCATTGAATGCAAGGAATGAGTGGAAATAATAAATTTTTGATATTTAATGAAGGATTGGAGATTAAATTGGAAGCTTTGGGGTATTTCAAAAATTAATTTTGAGGCACCAGAAGTGTGTCATGGTGGCGTCATATATGAAAATTTGTGAAAAGGGGCTAGGAAAAAGGTTGTATAATACTTGTTGAGGAATGATTAATTAGGGGAATGGATAGTTCACTTAGGTGAGTAGTTGGAGGGTGTAAAATAATATGTTGTGTTCAACAGGAACAAGTTACAAAAGTTACACAAGTGGGTCCTTCCCAAAGCAGGCTCTAGCCTATGATGCCCTTGTGGAACCACCCCTCTAATGTCCATGGGCACTAGAGTAGTTGAATGCAACATATACCTATGAGCAAAACACACATGTTAAAACCACTGTGTTGAGATAATAACTCTACATTAGACTAACCACAAGTTATGAACACTTGGACAATAAGATGAGATGGACTGCAAAAGGGATTGTAGAAATTGGGACATGAGGTTTCTAATGGTCACAATGGAATCTTGTGTGTAATTAGTGGTTAAATAACCATGTGTCTGGCTTTTCAAGTTCCAAACCAAGTCCATACCACATTGCAGTGACACCAGATCACTTCATCTCATCGACAAACAATCATAAGCCTACCAAAGTTCCAAGGAGTAACATCACTTGGTGTTTTGTTCAAGGGAGGAGTAAGAGAGGAGTGTCATAATGGCTCACTTTCTTTCTTTCTTTTTCATTTTTTCCTTTGTGTTTCCTTCTTTTTTTTTCGACTCTATGAAGTCACCTACCTTTAGGCATTGGTACATGTCTTTCCAATGGGATCCACATAAGCTTTTTTAGTGCTATTTTGAGTTGCTCTTACTTCCATTTTTTGTTAGATCTACAAGGATATAGTTACAACCTCGACAACATGATTGAACATACAGAAGTAGCCAAAGAGAATCTATGAATCCCCTTGATGTCATAGCCTTATCATTCAACCTTGGTCCTTCACTTGTCTCTCTAGACACAATGATTATCAAGTTATTTATAGTTGAATGATAAACAAATATTACCATTGTGACTAGAGCACGAACCTCTTATTAATGGAATAGGTGGATGGATGTCATGGTCTCAATGTTCGAATAATCAATCCCTTATGACTAGGAAACATACAGAGAAAAACCTCACCTTAATGGGCAACATGATGAGCTTATTCACAATCAAGATTACAATGGAAAATTGAAAAAAAAATTAGAAAAAGTAAAAGAAATAGAGAAATGATAGAAAATTGTAAAACAAAAAGATAAAATAACACTTAAGAATCTTGGAAATTATAATGGGGGGTGATCCCCATGACTAAAAATTTGGTCATGTCTAGGATTAATAAGTGGATGAATAGGATCCATGCATGTATGAAATGTTAAGAATCCTTCATGCCCCAACCACTTGGTGTCTATTGGTGGTATGGAGGTTGGGTAGAGAAATCATTGGTCACACACCTAATTATAGAAAGCATAGTAGGGTAGATTATAGGGTGTGTGTACAATATGAGGAAAATCTAGCCCACTATGGCACCCTTGACCATATGGTAGTATGCATGGATCTATGTGTCCCTTCACATTTATGAATTCATTGGATTATGTGGATGTTGGAGTGTGAGGTGGAGGCTTGGATATAGTGATAAGGGTTGTTGATGGCGCTAAGGAAGGTGTGGCACTAGGTTGAACTTGGGTTGGTTTAGAGGGTGAAGTAGGTTTAGAAGTGTGATTCTTCTTCTTACAGTCATGCCTAAAGAAGGGACACTTCCAATGTTGTGTAGGAAACCCACTTTTGTTAATAGTAGCAGCACAAGTTACATCTGTTATTTGGCATAGTGGTGCAGAACCATCCAATACATTTGATGATGATGTAGAAGGAGGTGAAGGATGAGAATAATGAGGGTGAGGAGAAGTGTGGGAAGTATGAGGTGGTGATCCCATAGGAGAAGACACGGGTTGATGGTACTCAGGAGAGTGATAATGGTGATTGGAGGTAGAGGGTTTAGAACTGGTTGGAAAAATAAGATGTTGAACATAGTAGGCATTTGGTTTTGGTAGACAAGGAGGACGTGGCTACCTAAATGGTGGCCTCCCCCATGCTTGTGAGTTTTGCCATTGTGGTGGAGCAAAGTGTTGAGGCTGGTAATAGCTCCTCTTAGGATAGTACAATGGATCATGGGGTTGTCTATAATTACCTTGTGGAATAGGGATGCACCTAAATCAATACCTTTGTATGAATTCTGGGTGTAACTTCCCTACCCATTGCTCATATAGATGTGACAAGACCGAGCAATGGCCCTTTGGATGGTCATATAAATAGAAATTACATCCATCCTCATTATCTATAGTTGAGCCTTTGGCATCATTACCCTTAGCCATTCTCCTTGGTTGCCAAACAATGTTCTTAACTATTTCTAATTTTTGTGCTCTCTATTTGTTTTGATTGCCAAGTTTATTTTGGATGATCCTCTCCACAACAATGTCTTCTAAATTCACACTTTGTTCATTTGCCCATACAGTCATCTTATTATGCTTTGCCTCAATTTCATCTATCAATTTTTATACTGGCAAAGGTTGGGATTGTATCACACTTTCAAAATTGTTTGTTTCCTCTTCATTGTAGTTCCGGATCCTTGTTATTTCTAGAGTTGGATCTCACTCAAATGCTTTTGCATTCTCCCATTTAGATAATTATGTCTCTTCTTTTTCTAGACTCTCTGTTATTTCTTTGACCTAGTGGGCTTGGAGCTTATACAGTTATCCTTAGGCATACTTTCCAAGGTTCATCCTTGTTTCATTGCTAAGCCCATCTATCATGTGAAGTATTTGCTCTTTCTTGGAGAACCTATGACTTGGACATTTATTTAGTAAGGCATAGAATCTATCTAAGGCCATGTCCAAGGGTTCCTATTGTTCTTATTTCCATCTTTGGATTTTTCTTCTCAAGGTGGACATTTATGCATAGTTCTAGTATCTTTTAGTGAAAAGTGCTAACATGGTTGACCATCATTTGATTGAATTGGATTCCAATGATCTATACCACACTTCAAATTTATCAATCAGTGTCCTAGGAAAGAGCTTAAGCTTTTACCATTTACTATCCACATTGTTAAGCATACAAGCATCTTGGTAGGCTTGTAAATGATGTTGTAGATCTAAATCATAGCCTCCTACAAACTTTGGAATATTATCCAGGTTGAGCTTAGGTAGTTGACTCTTCTTGCAATGCTTGTGAGATATCTTAATGACCTTTGTGATGTGCATTACACTTTTAGGGACTAATAGGGATTTATCATCATTAGACAAGTTGTGATTAAAATCTCTATTTGATCGATGGTGATGATGGGGCTTGTGTTCATGTTGATGACCTTGAGTGTGTCTATGGGTTCGATTTTTGCTTTTATTTTGACCCTTTAGTGGAGCTCTATCTTTATACCTACTTTCATCTTCATTAGAACTAGATGTTGAAGTTGAGAGGGAAGATGAAAAGGAGGAATTGGTAGAATAGCCATGGATTTTATAATGTTCTTCAAGGTCCCTTGGTTTATCATTTCTAAGTACCGAGGAGGTCTTAGGACTTGAGGCATCCCCTAGTTTAGGACTGATGTCATCTTCTTCAAGATTTTTTACCTTAGGTGAATGTAGTCTTTGAGTGTCATTTGGATGGCCATGGTCATGAAAAACCCCTTCATAAGGTGGATCACTCCAATCTTCTTCATTGTATATTTCATTAGTTCATTAATGAATAGGTGCACTATACGACTTATAATGATTTCCACATGAGTGAGACATTGTTGTCAATTTTTGGTGTGTGTTTGAATATTTTTCACAAGATATATTGTTCATACCTTTTTACAGCAATCTTGTGTAATATAGCTAATCTAGATAACTAGCACCATCCCTGATAATGAGGCAAATGATGAGTAGCAAGGTACCCCTACACTCAACCATATGAATACAAGTGTGTATGTGTGATCTAGTTGAACTGTGCAGATGGACCAGTTGTGGCACCTAGATAGTTATATGTTGATCGTAGTTCACTGTCTTCCCACTTGGACTAGTGGTAGCTTTATCATGTATGATTTAGTCTAGAGTGAGGCAATAATGTTGTCTTAATTCTATGTTACTCTTGATAACAGAAAAGATAAATTGTTTAAACTAATAATGGAAGAAAAACCTAAATTAGCCTATAGTGATGCTATTCATCCTTAACCGTTTGTACATGTCTTGAACTTCATGGGATTACTGTTGGGTGTGCTAAGTATTTGCACTTAAACGCTCATGATTAAGGTGTACACATTCTGCTTAATGACAGGAAAAGTAAATAACAAAAAATCAAATTTTTAACTAAAGAAGGCATTACATAATTAAAAAAACAAAATTAATCTAAGTGAATGCTACAATGATGAAAGTAATCTTGATTTTATTGTTGGTCATGCACATGTCCAAGTACGTCACACTTGAACAAAGGTGTCATACAATTACAAACATCACACTACGAGCATGCACTAGGAATAACTAGCTTGAAAGAAAGAAATTGAAACTAAATTGCAAAAAGAAAAGAACTTCTAACTTCCCAAAAATTGCCCCCTCAACTGTGTGCCTAAGTGCTACTTTTATAGACTAACATAGGAATCATGATATCGCATATACGATATTGTACCCAGGCTACGATATTGCATACTCGATATCGCGTACCCAATATTAGGGCTTGGTAAACCATAATTCATCAATGAAGCTATAAATCCTTTTAGATCCAAAGATGCTACTTATAATATTTTTTTCTTCAATTACATCAATCAGAATGAAATAATTCTAAATCTCTTGAATCTATTCCTTTGGCCTTGCCTAAAGTATGTGGTTCTCCATCATACTTGTTGAATCAAATCATATTCGTGCAGATCAAGGATAAAGGTTTTGATGGTTTTAATCATTTTGAACTTAAATTTCTTCTTCTTGGACTTCTATGTAACACCCTAGTGTTTAACATTTAGAACCTTTGCTTTGTTATTCATTATTATGCTCATTCCTTAAGATTAATGTTATATTTTATTATCTATGTTGTAATGTACCTTGTTGATGTATGATAATACTCATTCTTTTATGCTATTGAGACTACAATAAGAGACCTTTAATTATTATACATCTTAAGGTTTTGATTCTTGATTCTTTCTTACATGTGTGTAACACCCCACTAACCAAGCTTAGGCTAGTAAAGCATTACTTAAGAAAAAATTATAAAGTATGGAAAATAAAATTTTATGTAATAAAAAATAGAATAAATTCCTAGAAATTTGAACAAGAAAATAGTGACAACAATCTCATGTATTCCATACTTAATCTATTCACTACGAAAAATCAGGTTTAACCCTATTCAAAAACTAAAAGTTAACAATAGAGAGATGTGAAAATAATAGTTAAAATTAAATTAGTGCATAGTTGAATAAGACATAAAGCTAAATATGTGAATCAATGTAAATACATAGAGTAAATATGAAGCTACAAATGCATTTACATTCAAAAGGAATTGGGCTTTAATCATTACATAAAATGTCAATATTGATTAATACATAATGAATCATGTAACATAACTGAAGTTCAAATTAGAATGGGTGTGCACCTAGGATAGGCAAAACTATAAAAGAAATCCCACATACATTTCAAATCCACAATTCTAGTTGAACATTACAACATAAAATCAAACTTAAATTGGAAACATAATATTAAGTTACAAGTTCTTAACATATGGAATTAATCATTAATTTCTTCCTCTAAATATTCTTCATCTAAGCTAACAAAATCACTTGGGAAACATACAAATGCCAAGAAAATTAGTCCTAAGACTGAGTAGGATAATAAACTAACAAAATACTTTCTTATAGATTTGGTTGAATGCATCAAATAGCTAGATAGTCATGCACATGGAATAGTTGCAAAAAAATGTTAGCCAAAAAAATAAAAATAAAAATACAAATTGCAATAATAACAAAGAGAAAATAATAATAATCATGAAAATCTAACAAAAAGTTATCAAAACTTAAAACTCCACCACCACATATTAACCCATCCAACAAACAAATAAATTCGTGAGTCTAAAACTCACATATTGTTAAATGATTAGTGAGTCTAAAATTCAAATATTGTCAAAGGATGGTGATTCTAAAACCCACATATTGTCAAAATGATTGGCCAAACAGAAACTAAAATCCATAGAGCAAATAGATCCCTAGATGGTGGGGAGACAAATTTGAACATTCATACAAAATCAAAAGAAGTCAAATGAAAGGTTATAATGTAACAAATGAAGCCAAAACTAAATTTAAGTTCAGATGAATGTCTAAAAATTATAAAATATTGCTAATTGAAAATTTAAGCTTCCTAAGATCATTCTAGGTTCTTACAACTACTATGCATCATTAGGATTTTAAGTTTTAGGTATTCAAAGAGCCCTAAAAACTATGTTTTTGATCATTTTAATAATTTTTTGTTGCTCAAAGATCAAGGATCATTGAACAAAAGTTGCTTTATTTTTTGTGCAAAATTTAAAAATGCTAACATCATCTATTGTAACTTACATCACGAACGGGGCCACAACGAACTAAGGAGGGCGCCTTGTATATCTTGAAACCCTAGTTTTATAGCATAAATTTGGTGGGAAATGAAATGAAGAAAAACATGATTCAAAGTGGTTAAAATATTAACTAACATCTCATGCATTATATTAAATCTTAGAATAGCCAAAATTATCAAAAATATTATTAGAATAATTAGAAAAATCAGCAAATAGTTGCTAAAAAATAGAATTGGCCAATGAATTCACACTAACAAAAATTAAAATCCAAAGGAGTAAAATACTAAATTAACCTAGCTAAAAATTACAACATTGTAGAAGTGTCCTTGCATCACTTTGATCTTTCAAAGAAGCTCCATATTCTATGCAAAATCATAGATTAATGATGGGATCTAGGTAAGATTTGAAATAAGACCTAGAAATATGGCTTATGGAAGGTCATGGTTAATAACAAAAATCTAGATCTAACTCTCTTCAATTTGGTAGAGTTTCCTTGTCTAGCTCTATCTCCTAGATGTTGGTAAGATAAGGAAAAGGAATGCTCTCTCATGGAATAGTTACCAGGATTATATTATTGTAATGCTTTGACAGTGTTAGGAAAAGGAGCTCTCATAGGCAAAAATTAAATTAAAAAAATTCAAATTCTAAAAATAGTCTTAAAATTTTTTTCTACATGAGCTATTACCTGGTGTTGACCTAGTGGACATCTCTTATAAGAAAGTTAATAACTATGTCCAACCCCAA
>MNCI01024076.1:111215-134729 GCA_015680685.1 Gnetum montanum | reverse complement strand
TGTAACTATAGGTATAAAATTTAAAACATCAAAGTTGCTACCATTATTTCATATAGAAAATGTTAAAACTAAGCATGTGTGGAAAAGTACCTATATGCTACCAACTAATAAGAGACCCAGTTGTTGATGGTTGCAAATGATAAAAAATTATATATTTACATGAAACTAGTAGAAAAGCTTATCAATTTTTATGTAGATAAAATTAATGATATGGAAGTTATGATGTATAACTTTTTTCAATCAAGGTATGTACTGTAGGATATTTGTGCAATAGAATAAGGCTCCTAAGATGCAATGATGGTAAAATTTTTGGTTCCAAACTCCACTAAAAGAGTGATCATAAGTTGTACTATGAGTTGTAGTTAGATGATATTATTATAGCATGAGCCATGGTATTTTACCATGAGTCATGGTGAGGCTAAAACATAGAATAATTTGAAAATTTTGAATAGCATGATTCATGGTATTACAACACAAGTCATGATTGGAGACCATGAGTAAATCACAAGTCATGGTCAAAGACCACGAGTCAACCATGACTTTTGGTTAAACTAAAAGGATTATTGAAGCAAGTCATGGTAGTAGAAAATGCAATCATAAGTTATTATGATCTATTTCTATGTTTTCAACATCATCATGACCTTTCCATGAACCATAGTCAGATTTCTATAAAATCACAAGCTCACCACAACTCATGGTGCACTCATGATCTAATTGTGGTACCATAAGTCAACTAGATTTCCTACAAAGATTCCAATAAATAGATCTCCAAACACTACAGGAATGAAAGTTAGGCATCCATAAGATTTAGAATAAGGCCTTAAATTAATTAGAATACTTAAGAATAAATTTGAAATAGTCGATTTATATTAACTTTAAAAAAATCTCTAAAAACTAATAAAGCTTATGAACTTATGCAACTTTGAGAACTGAAAACTGAGAAAAATGGATTAAGAACATAAGAAATAAACTAAGATCTTGAGAACTAAGTGCAAAATGAGTACATAAATGAGAAATGAGATCAATTTATGAACATGTGAATAAGTAAGAGCATGAGAAAAAATTGAGATCAAGTGAAAATGACTTGAAATCAAAACATTATGAACATGAAAAGAAAGAATAGAAACATGCTCTAAAGATATTTTAGTAGAACTCAAATGAAATGAACACACCAAAAATTTTATAAGAATAATTTGTATAGGGATACCTCTTACGATCCCCTTGTTCTTCCATACATGTATGTTTTTCAGGTTTTGAGTTCTTTGGAGACATCTTGAAGGTCAAGGAGATGCCTTATCTAGGAGCTAGGACCTCACAAGAGATGTCTGGAACATGCAAGAGACATCTCTACCAAGAATAGAGTCCTTGTATGAAGACATCTCTCATTGATAGAAGATGTCTCTTTAGAAGTGAAGACGTCTCATTGGAAGACATCTTAGCTAGGAGGAGACATCTTCCCAAAAGGAAACATCTACTATACTTAAGAAACATGTCTCTTGAAAACTAGATTTTTACTAGAGATAACCTGTATGGTCGAGAAACTTTCAAAATTGATCATTTCAAGTTTGAAAATAGTCAAGAAAAGGTGGAAAAAGATAAAAATAGCATGGAAACTCAAAGTTGAGCTTGTAGAAGGTTTCCTTATATATTTATCTTATTTTCTTAATAAATATGTTGGTGTTTCATGCTTGTACCATGGACATAGATCATGAGATGTCATGAGAGGAGTCTTGGTAAGAGCTCTTAAGTTAAGTAGAGCTTCACAAGAGTGTGATAGGACATATTGAGCAAGTGCATGTATGGTTGCTACTTCAAGGTCAATTTTGTTGTGTTTTAGCTTGTATGTTCTTGTCTCTCATGTACTTGTGAGTTAAGATCTTAGTTCCAGTTGTGAAAGAGATTCTCCATTAGTTGTATCTAGAATTGAGAACAACCATTATGTGGATGCAAAGCCTTATCGTCTACAGCATCATTTGAGTGTGTAAGATATTTTAGATGTTTTATGGGTTGTGGGAATCCAATTGTAATCTTCTTTGAATAATTAAAGATATCTAATTTTCTTGTTTTCTAGCAAATTATTTGTCTTTTCATAATATCTTGATTTAGTGTTGGAAGGAGATTAAAATATTGAAGTGAACCTACTCTAGTGTTATCAATATTAGAGCTTAGTGTTGATTGTTTATTGGATTTGGTTAAGGATATTCTCAATTTCAAATGATACCTAAGAGGACACAGGTGCAAGCCTTGAATAAAGACATGGATAGCATGAAATTTACCTTCTAGATGAAGGTTGATTTATTAGATGAAATCAACACAAAGGTAGATAGAAATGCTAGTCCTAGTCATATCTAGATACATAGATGTGATGAACATGCAGATTCAGATCAAGAAGTGTCACAACCAACTAGAGATGGAGCAAATGATGAGGAATGATAATCAAGCTATGTAAGTATAAGAACTCATCAGCCAATGATTCTAATGAGATGAAATCCTATTTCTTAGATGAGAATTCCAAGGGCTTCAATGATGGTAGCTAATTCTTCTCTAGCCAAGATTGATGAGGAGGATGAAGCAAGACTTGCTAGAGCATTCTATAATGCTGCTAGACTTCAATATGTTGAGTTGAAGACTTTTAACAGTATAGATGAAACCAATGCATTTTCAAGTTAGTTGAAGGCACTTGAGAAGTACTTTAAGTTGGAAGAGATACCAAATAAATTGAGGATACCTATTACTAAATCTAGATTATAAGGTGTGGATTCTACTTTGTGGAAAAAAAAGTCATGTAATTATAAAAGATAAAATGGTCAATCCATTAGACATTCACCTCACTAGAGGGAAGAGACTATTATGAAGTTCAAATTCCTAAGGTAAGGTAAAAGGGATGTTAATGAACTCTACATCAAATTTTATGATCTATTTCATCAAGCTGAGGTAAACTAGGAGGAATATGAACATGCTTCAATCCTTTTAGGAGGTCTCAAAATGGTGTACCAATAGAAGTTATCTTTAGATGAGCCACAAAACCTTGATGAGGCTGATGATTTGGCACTCAAGACTAAAAGGAAGTTAAGTTGATTCCAAAATAGAGGAAAATAAACTTCCAAGGGGAAGGAGAAGGGATCCAAGTCCAAAACTAAAGACATGAATGAAAACCAAGATAAGAAGATAGAAAGAGATGATGAGAAGGAAAAAGCCAAGAAGGACTAAGGCAAGAGAGGCAAGGGTCAAGGCAATAGCACATCAAAGATTCAATGCTTCAAATGTGGAAAATGAAGATATAAGTAATGGAAACATCCACTTCACAAGTAATTCAGAGGTAAAAATGTACAAACCATGATGATGGAGAAGAAATCAAGCCAAGCTCCTCAAAGAGGTAATGCTAATGTTTCAAAAATTGAGGATGTTTCTATATTAAATTCTTATGCATTCATGGGGAATATAAAAAGAGGGAACCATCTTACTAGGAAATTTTTATTTCAAATTATGGCTATATTTTTTATTAGTGGAAAATGAATTCATGTTTTGATTGATGGGGAAGCCCAAGAAAACATTATTTCTTCTAGGGCAGTTGCTAGATTAGGTTTGGTAACTAATCATCATCCTAGATCATATAAATTGCATTACTTATCTAGATATTTTTTCCAATAGTAAGGGAAAAATATACTCTAAGATTTAAAATTGAATATTTTCATGATGTTATGAAGTATAATGTACTTCCAGTAGGTTATAAAAATATAATTCTTGATAGATGTTAAATCCTTAATTGTTCCAATTTTGGTTATTTAAATGTCTATCTTTTTATTTTATTTATTATTTTGTTATATCAAAGTGCATTTATTTCTTCAATACCTATTGATATGAGCTAATTACTTTGATAAGTCTTTGTATTGTAGGTTATCATCAAATCTATCTAATAACTTCAACATCCACTACAAAAATATGGCATCGATCTTTCCCACCAAATCAATATAGATCAACCCAATTTATGTTGATTTGTGTTTCTATCATGACAAAGATCGATATCATCTGATTAAGGGAGAATATATCTTATCAAGAATGAGGATATTAATTTCCACCACTGGTGCAATGCAAATCAACTATCAAAGAACAAAGCCACCTCAATACAGTTCAATATTGTGTAACTACTAAATTAAAACTTTTGATATAGATTGATATCCCAAAATGATAACATTTTTTTCATTATAATCAAACCTCTTCTAGTATAAATGGAGGAGCTTGATACCCAAAAGAGGGTTGTTGAAATTCCTAGAGAAACCCACATCAAATTGTATTCATTTTCTAAATTTTTCTCATTGTAAATTGTTACAAACGATTATTAAAACCTTATGGCAATTATCAACCATTGGAATTCCTTAAGAGGCTATAAAGTTATTGCATTATAGAAACAATAAGGTAGGGTCACAAATTAGGTGGCATTTCCCTTGTAATCCTCTTTTATTTATGCTAATATTATATGATTTCAATTTGGTTATCTCATTTAATTTCTATCCTTGAACTTGAGATTAGAAGTTAGGGTGAAATATTTGATTTTACTTATGACTAACATACATAAGTGTGGGATTTCAATTGGATTTGGATCTAACCATTTATTTTCTTGATGATCTCTTTAACTTTGAGTTGTTCCTCCATAGATATGACTCACGGGTTAGTCATAGACAAGGTAACATCTTTAAAACAAAGGTAATCTAGCATCAAACTTTGGTTGGCTCATAAATTTGGCATCATTACCAAGGAGGCCAATGGAGTTAATCCTCATCAAGGGTTTAGTATGTTTTAAGATTTCTTTTATAGATTTAGAAATTCTAAAAAGGTACACACTACTTTCTTTTTCATTTCTTTTATTAGTAGTTTTAGAAATCATTTCTTTTAATTATTTTGCTTGTAAGAAGAATACTAAAAACAAGGAAAAGGTACAATCACAAGCATCAATTCCCTTGATATTTAAAATAAAGAAAGCTATAGACAGCTAGCAATTAAGGTAGTAATTATAGGGGCAATTAAATCAATTTGTAAAATTTTGGTATTACTTGCCCATGAATGTGCTAGAGAAGAGTGTGTTTGTTAAATGAGACCAACCAAGCAACATAGAAATGCAACATGAATCCAACTACCTAGAAATATCACTAGCTATTATAAATGTACCAAAACCAATTTAAAACAAACCCAAGAGAAATAAATATAGCCTAGATCTATTCCCTTAACCTCTCTTGAGAAATAAAACAATAAAGAGGGAAATCCAATATAAATTTTTCAAGAACAAGAAAAAGCACAATTTAAATTTTTCACATTTTTAAACCCTCTTTTTGATACACCAAATATTACAATGTAAACCACAAATTCAACTATAGTAGCTAGTTCTCAAAATTTAAGCCTTAGCCAAATATTAAGTAATGTGTCCACTATTGGAGGAACCACCCAACCGGTGAATATGTTAAACCTTCAAATTACCATAACTTTAGTAGTCTCTCTTTCCATATCAAGTCCAGTTGAAACTCCAATAGTAGCTACTACTTTCACAATTGGGCCTCCTTCACATCTTACACCTTCTCCCCTTTCATTTGGCTAAATTTTGTCTTCCTTCAATAGTATAGGCTCTAATATTCCAGTTGGATAAGCCTACCAAGGACAAACTCTTAGGAACTTATTAAACCAAACAACACTAGTAATACCTCAGGGACCATTAGTTTTTCCCCAAGGTAGGGATGTTGAAGTAAAAAATATTCATTAACTACCTATTTTTAGGGGGACCAATGATGAAGATCCAGTCACTCATATAAGAGACTTTGAAATCACACTTGCAGTGTTGGCACCTCAAAGTGGAGATAGAACTAAAATGATTGCCTTCAAATCAACCTTGAAGAACAAAGCTAATTTTTTACTACAAAACCTTAGGATACAAATCAGCTCATGGGATGAATTCAAGGATACCTTTCTCCAAAGGTTTCTTTCCAATGATAGACTATACTTATTCATGAAGAAATTGATGAGTTTCATGCAACAAGAAGATGAAGAATATGAGAGTAATTTTGATAGGTTCAAGGGGTTGTGTTTGAAAAACCCCAACCATGGATTTCCAGTCCACCAACTTATCCAAATCTTTGTAGAGGGCCTATTACCATATTGTAGGCAACATGTTGACTTTTCTTATGGTGGAAATAAACTAAATCTAACACCGAAGGATAGCTAGAAAATAATAGATTCATTGGTTAATCAAAGTAAGAGATGGTCAAAACCTAACATCATGCAAGGCATGACCCAACAAATTGAAAAACTAAATAAAAAATTTGATGAATTAACTCATTTAATAAAGAAGCAGGCCCATATGGTGCAAGGTGAAGCATGTAACCTTTGTCTTAGTCAACAACATGATTGCACCACTTGTCTAGCCTTAGCCTATTACCAAGAGGAGGTACAAGAATCTGTAAAGCCTTTCCAACAATATAGAAATCAACCGACAACTACATTCCAACAAAGACCACCTTTCCAACAATAGTATTCCCAAAATAATTAGTGATCTTTTAACAGCCAAACTAGTGAATACTTGGATAAACTCACTCAAAGTCTTAATTCCTTCATTGAAGAAAGCAAGTAATTTGTGAATGAGACAAGATGATAATTCTAAGATCTTACAAAGAATGACTTACCTTCCCAACTAAAGCCAAATCCCACCTTGCAAAGGAAAGGAAAGGAACAATTGCATTCTATTATCACTAGGAGTGAAAAGGTTATTGAGCCTAGACCCATGAAGAAGGTTAGCTTTCAAGAAGTTAAGACACAAGAAAAGGATTAGCCACATATAAT
Source organism: Gnetum montanum (assembly GCA_015680685.1). Taxonomy (NCBI): domain Eukaryota; kingdom Viridiplantae; phylum Streptophyta; class Gnetopsida; order Gnetales; family Gnetaceae; genus Gnetum; species Gnetum montanum. The sequence goes on along the minus strand of MNCI01024076.1, from coordinate 127,904 downwards.
AAATAATGAGGGAATGAACCAACCAATTAGAAAATGAGAACAACCATTAACCTCTCCTCCTTTGCATGGGCAAATAGTCTTACATCCATTCCCTAAATGACTACAAGAGAAATTTACAACCAAAGCACATATAGAAAAATCTTTCATTAATAATATTTACACTTTCCATTAGAACAAGCTATGACATGCCTCTTTATGCTAAATACTTAAGGGAATTATGCACAAAAAGGAGAAAAGAAAAATTCCTAGAAAAGTTTATTTGATTGACAATTTGTCTTAACTTATAAAAATCCAAGAACTTTCAAAATACCAAGATCTAGGGGTTCCCACAATTCCAATAAAGATAAATGAAGAAAAAATTTAAAATTCCCTATTAGATTTAGAAGCTTGCATTAATATTATGCCAGTTGAAAGGGCTAGGTCACTTGATTTGGAGATTGTAAGGAAAGTTAATATGACAATATCCTTGGCTAATGACTCAATTGTTAAAGTCATTGGAGTGGTGGAAGATTTAGTAGATGTTAAAAAAGAAAAATACCCAATTGATTTTGTGGTGTTAGAGGTAAAAGATATAGATTGTTTCCCCATTATATTAGAGAAACCTTGGTTAGCAACAACTAATGTTGTAAATAATTGTAGATTAGCCCAACTCTGATTATCTTTTTCCAACCTTACTTTTATGCTTAATATATTTCATAAAGTAAAAGAGGATCAACTAAACCAGGATATCAAAGAAGCTTGGATGCTTTATACACTACCCAAATCAATAATGACACAAGATAGGGAAACATTAGTATTAAAAAATTTTGAGAAAGGACCCTTAGATCCCTCCACAAAAGAACAATAAGATCTTCTAGATCAAATTTTAGATATGGGATCAAGGAGCATGGGAGAAATAATTCAACCACCAAGTAATAACTCCTTAGAACATTGAGAATTACATAGTAATCTTAAGTACATTTTCCTTGACAAAAATAAACCCTTAATAATAAATTTCCAAATTTCTAATGGGCAAGAAATAAAATTAGTAGATGTTTTAAAAAGAAAGTATAAGGCATTTTCATGGAGCTATGAGGACCTCCGCCAAGGAATTTCACCCAACATATGCCAACATCACATCTATCTTGAAGACAACATTAAACCAGTTCAAATTCCCCTAGAAGAATCAAACCAACTTTAAAGCAAATTGTTAAAGAGAAAATCCTTAATCTTTGGAAGGAAGGAATTATTTATCTGATAGCTGATAGTGAATGGGTAAGCCCTATCATCGTAGTACCTAAAAAGGGAGAAAAATGATGAGTTTTCATAAACTATAGAAAAATTAATTAAAATACAAGGAAAGATAATTTCCCCCTACCTTGCATAGACTAAATTTTGGAGAGATTAAAAGGGCATGAGTACTATTTCTTTTTAGATGGATTTAGTGGTTACAATCAAGTACCCATTGCATCAGAAGATCAACATAGTACAACCTTCACATATCCATATGAAACTTTTGCTTACCGTCAAATGCCTTTTGATCTTTGTTATGCACCCACTACCTTCCTAAGGGTTATGATATTAGTGTTTTCTAATATGTTAGAAGAATATGTAAAAGTATGTATGAATTATTTTTTAGTATATTGTAATACTTATGAACAAACATTAAAACATTTAGAATGTGTCTTAAATAGATGCATTAATAAGAACTTAAAACTAAGTTGGAAGAAGAGTCATTTAATGGTCAAAAGTCGTGTAGTTTTAGGACATGTAATTTTTAAGGAAGGAATATGAATGGATGAGGAAAAAGTAAAATTCATCTCTATGCTTCCAACTCCAATAAATTTAAAGACTCTTTGATCCTTTTTAGGACATGCCAAATACTATAGATGATTTATGAAAGAATTCTGAAAAATAGCCAAGTCATTTTATGTGCTCTTAGAAAAGGATGTTCCTTTTACATGGACTGATGACTGCCAAAAAAATTTCTCTGCACCTAATTGGGATTTTTAATTTAATTTGATGTGTAATTCTAGTAACATAGTTGTGTGTGCAATCTTGGAACAATACATAGACAATAAACCAAGAGTAATTTACCATGTCTCTAAAAGTCTAGATCAAGCCTAAGTGAATTATACAACTATAGAAAAAGAACTCTTGGCCATTGTATATGCTTTGGATAAATTTAGACATTATTTAATAGGATATAAAACTAGAGCTTATACTGATCATTTTTCCATTAAATTTCTAACAAACAAAAAAATAGAAAATGCTAGGATACTGAGATGATGCCTACTACTCTAAGAATTTGATCTTGATATTTTAGACAAAAGGGGTAGGGAAAATGTTATGGTAGACAATCATTCTACACTAGAAACCATGGATGAAAATAGAACAAAGTGAATATTTAATGACAAAATGAACAATTTTTTTCAATGAAGAAAGACCCTTGGTTTGCTGATGTAGCACATTACCTTGCCACTATGAAAACACCAACTCAATCGAGTAAAGAGGAAAGGAAATCTTTTCTAAGAAATATCTTCAATTACATTTGGAATAGACCATAACTCTATAGAATTTGTAGGGAAAATTGATGATTAGCAAGGTATCCTATGCCCAACCATACGAATCACAAGCATTCACACATGATCTAGTCAGATTTCATGCATGGGACTAGTTATGCATCTAAATCCTTATGCTTTGATCATAGTTCATTGTCTTTCCACTTGGAATAGTGGTAGCTTGGGCATGTATGGTTTAGTCCAAAGTGAGGCATATGATGATTTCGTCTAACCCTATGCTGCTCCTAATGACAATAAATAGATTCATTAATTAAGCTAATGAACAATGGAAAATAAGATCTAAACTAGCCTATGTGTGATGAGTATCCATCCCTAATTGTTCATACACACCTTGGACTTTGTATAACTACCGTTGGGATTTCCAAGCATATGTCATTGGGCTTACCAAACAATACACTAGTAGGTTACCTAGTAATTACACTTACGCGCTCATGATTAATTTGTACTCATTCCACTTAATGACAAGAATAGTAAATAGCAATAAATGGAAACATTAACTAAAGAAAATAGTAAATAATAAAATCAATAATACATCTAAGTGGATGTTGCAATTATGGAGGTAATCTTGATCTTTATTTCCAATCATGTAATGTGTCCAAGTACATCACACTCAAATAATGATGTCATACAATCATAAACATCACACTGCATGCATGCACTAGGAATAACAAAACTTGAAATCAAAAATCTAATAAAAGTTATCAATAACTAATAATAAAACTATGTCCCAACTATGCATCCAAGTGTTATATTTATAGGTTGGCACAAAGGAGATGATATCAAATATCCAACATCACATCTTGAAACACGATATCACACATCTGATATCAGAGCCTCAATATCAGGTATCTGATATCAAGTTTGACACAATCATGACTTATCATACCCCCATGACTGAATGAAAACTCATCCTTGAGTTAAGGAAAAAGAGGAACAAGTTCTTTACAAAAAAAATGGTGGAAAGATATGGAATTATTGACTAACTCAAACAAACAAACAAATGTACTCTTACATACCCCAGTGATGTCTTACAAAAATTTGGACACAATATTACAAGACATAAAATTAGGAAAGCTCATGTGGTTCCTAGAGGTGGTGGCTCCTCCATTGGTCACTTTCCTTTATTATCAGGCCTCTAAAACTTGTAACAATTGAGGAGTGCCTACAACATCTCTTCTTCTATCCTTGGATCCTATACCATCTAGGCTACTAAACCCATTGTGCTAGCACCAGTATGTCCCAAGGGCATGGTAGTTGTAGAAACATTTTATTAACCTTTATGTACCAAGCCACAAACTACCATTGCTCTTCTTCAAATTCCCTAGCCTTTTCTTTGAACTCATGATAATCTATGAGTCTCTTGGCTAGGTCTAAAATTACATCCTTTTATTTATGGTAGTAGGCTTTAACCACCTAACATTATGAGTTTGTGATGTGGAGTTTCTGCAAAGCAGCTTTTTTGTCTATAAACTCTTTCTCGTATAATGCATAGGTGGTTGCTACCTGTTTCTCCAACTCGCTTCTAGGTTGACCTAATACTAACATGGCAAGGTTGGCATATTTGAGGTTAGCCAACACCATTTATTCTTTCAAATCCTAGATCTATAGGTCTTTTTTCTTCACTCTCACCTAATGGACCAATGCATAACTATCTAGAATTCGCTACTAATCAAGATTTTGTGGTGACATGGACCTAATTTGGGTGTTAGCCATTTAGATTTCTTTTTCATTTATCTACTTAATCATGCCTACCAATTCTAGAAGTGTTCTTTTAACTTCTTGTGCTATTTGACCTTATTCTACCATGTGCTTAGTTCAATTGCGAACTTCTATCGAATGGCGTAGACCTCCTCCATTGAGAGGGCTCTATTTTCCTTGGCTAATTTACTAATATCCTAGTTGACCCTCATCAATTATTCTTTCAACTGATGGATACCTTTTTCTAGAATGTTCTTTTGTTTTTCAATAGTGGTCAACCTTCAGTTCTCTACAGCGAGCTACTTATTCTTTTCCGAAGCAGAAATCAATGCCTTCCTATATGTGTGGGATTGTGCATCAGTAACAGAAGCATTTCAAACAACCTTCTCCTTTTCTTGCTCAGTAGATTTATTTTCCTTGATCAATTTTTTTAGTTACTCTGTTTTGAATGGCTCTAGCTGTTAAGGCACAATAAAATGGGTAGGATCCCATCTTTTAGTTCTCAGGGTGACCAACTCTTATTACAAACATTGCACTTCTGCTTCCATGTGTTCTGCCCTGACCTCAACCATAACTAGCTCTTCCTTAGTGGAGATGATGTATGATTATGTTGTAGTAACATTATTGAAAATGTTGAATTGGGTGATCATTACTTGTCCCATCTATAGCAATGGATCTAATACATCCTCATGATCCACAGGAGTCATTAAAGTTCCAATAAGCATCTATGCATCTCTGGTTCTCATCAAGTCAAATAGACACACAACAGGCACACTAAAATATTCTTTAATGTAATTTGTTAACACCTCCGCTGCACCTGCCACATCTTGATGCTACATGACTACTACCATGGCACCTTCACTTGTTTCAAGCATCACTTGGAAGTATACAGCATTACCAAATATTTGACATGACCACTAGGATTCTCATCCTAATTGTAGTGAGATCTATTCCCTTGTTGCATATGCCAAAACAATGGGATGTATGGCATCATTGATGACTCTAAATAGGCTAGATTTCTCTTTGCTTCCCCAGCTAAGTGTTTCAAAAAAATTTTGTAAGTGGCTCATTGTCAACCTATAATCTTGTAGTGGTGATGGTAGAACTTGTGTTTCTTGATATTTCTCAAGCTCCTTTTCTACTTCTTTTTCCAATTCTGCTTCCTTCTCTAATTCTTGTTCTTCACCAAGATCTTTTCTTGGTGCTACTAGTTTAAGCAATTTCTCAAAGGAAGCATTTTGAGCCTTCTTAGGGACATCATTTGTATACCTTAAGATTTCAACATGCTTGTACAACTTCCAAATTAGACAAGGGAATGGAAGTGTGGGCTTCCCTACTTTCCTTTCTTCAAAGCACATCTCAATTTCTATGCAATACAACTAGGGAAGGTTGACCATGTATTTTCCCATTAGTATGGTACTTCCCCTAGCTACATATGTTGAAATTTATTTAAACCCTTTGGTGGAAAAGAGATGATATGTGCCTATTTTGAAATAGGTCCTTTCTTCCAGAGTCAATTCACTGCATGTTTTGTCCTCCTTGACATATGCCCACTTCAACCACAACTTTCTAGTGTTAGGGTCAAATCTCGTGGATAGATGGGCTAGCTTAGCCCCCTCATTTGGTAGATTAAGAGCTTCAACAATTTCTTTGACCAAGAATAAAACATTGGCTCCACAAATATTGACAACGGTGCCTTTCTCTTTATTCTGTCATAATTGATATATTTCTCCAAAATACAACTCACCACTATCTGAAAGAATCAACCACAAGGATGACACCTCGAGTTTTGTCTCAACTGATTTAGGAGAAAATGCCATGAACAGGCTAAATTTCATCTTCACAATGACTGTGGCCAACATGAATTTTTTTTGAATGACCTCAAGACATTTCGTGAACAACATGAGGTATTGTCCTTACATGTGAGCTTGTGACCTCTTCTTAGACCAACTACCTAGTAACAGGAGCCTCTTGATGGATGCTGAAGGATTGGGCTTCCTGCTCCTCATGCTATGCATGATCACCTTGCTAGCCCCTACCACCCCTTGGGCATTTGGCTGCTTCCTATGAAGGTCCTCCTTGTGCTCCACTAGTTGGGACCATCTACAATCAAGCAAAGATTGGATGTTACTAAAGTTGTGTTCTTTTATCATCACCTTAGTTTCCTTAGGCACTTTTAGTTCATATGATTGCAAAGTTAAAAAATTATTAGAAAAATGCTAAAATTTGTCTATCTTCTTGTATAACCTTATGTAGTTGGTTCCTTTTTCCTTATGTGTGGCTTATAATGATGGTTATGGTCCCTTGGATGAAGAAATTAAGGTTTCTGGAATTAATGTGATTGATTGTTCATTATAACACTTAAGGTTTCAAACACTCTTACCCTTATAATATTCTCTAGGCAATAGCAAATTTTGGAAAATTAGTGCAAGTTTCTCACATAAGTACCCCCCACCCTTCTCACATAAGCCACCAAACTTTAGCCATGGGTACATGTCTTTCCAACGAGAACCTTAGAAATTTATTTAGTGCCATTTTATGTGACTCTTAATTCCATTTCTCATTAGATCTACAAGGATATAATTACAACTGAAGTAACATGATAGAATATACAGAAGTGGCCAAAGAAAATCCACAAATATCCTTGATGTCATACCCTTCACATTCCCTCATGATTCTTCACTCTTCTACCTGGGCACAATGATTATGATTTTATTTTTAGTTTCATGGTAAAAAAAGAATGTTATTATGAGTAAAGCAAGAACCTCTTATTAATGAAATGAGTGGATGAATGACATGTGCTCACTATCTGAATATTCAATTCCTCATGACTCAACAACATAGAGAAAACCTCATCTCAATGGGCTACATGATCATTTTATCCTTAGGCAAGATTGCATAACAAAGGAAATGAAAACAACAAATGGAAAATGTTAGAAGAAATAGGAAAAATTATATCAAGAAATAAGAAAATGACAAAACATTGTAAAACAAAAACTTGAAAAATGCTTATGAATCTTGAAGATTGAAATGGAGGGTTGTCCCCATGACTAAAAATTTGGCCATGAAAAGGATTAATAAGTAGATGGATAGGATCCATGCATGTATAAAACATTGGTAACCATTCATTCCAAAGCCATTGGGTATCTTTTGGTGTTGTAACGACTGGGTAGACAAATTGTTGATCACACACTTGATTATTAAATGTATGGTGGATTAGGGTATGAGGTGTTTTAACATTACATATGTCTGGCCCATGATTGCACCCTTGATCATGATACAATATGCATAGATTTGTAGGTCTTCCCACACTATTAGACTCATTACTTGGGTTTGAGATTGGAGTAACAATGGATGGTGGCCTTGATGTAAGATTAGAGGTCAGTGATGGTGAAAAGGATGGCATTGCACTAGATTGGCATTGTGCTAGCTCAAATGATGTGGATGATCCATGGATGTTTTTTTTCTACTTGTGACCTTTCCTAAAGAATGGATTTTTCCACATTTGTTATGGGAACCTACCAACATTTGCATTTCTATGCACATTTGTAGCACAAGTGGTATTCATTGGTTAATAATGTGGTGCCAAACCTTCTTGTGTCACTGGTGGTGGCATATGAGAAGGTGAGGTATGAGAATATCAAGGGTAGGATGGATGGTAAGAGGTGTGAGATGGTGATCCTTTAGGGGACATCATCAGTTGATGGTACTTGGGAGAGTGATAGTGACAATTTGAAGTAGAGGACATAAAACTAGTTGGAAAAACAAGATGTTGAACATAATATCCATACTGCATCAGCTGATAGGAAGGGTAGGGTTGGTTTGATGGTGGTCTCCCCCATGACTGTGGGTGTTGCCACTGTGGTTGATGATAGTGTTGAGGCTGGTAATAAGTTCCTCTAGGATAGTACAATTGGTTGTGGGGCTATCTATGATTACCATGTGGAAAAGGAAATCTCCTGGGCATGTGCTTCTATACAAAATTTAAGGTTTAATGGACCTATCCAATACTCATGTAGATGCAAAAATACTAGGCAATGGCCTTTTGGATGGTCATATATGTAGATGTCACATCCATTATCTTCATTTTTGGTTAAGTACATAGCCTCACTTTCTTTAGCCATTTTCCCTCTTTACTAATAAGTGTTCCTAGCTGTTTCTTGGTTTTGTATCCTTTGTTTATTGTTATTGCCTAGTTTATTTTGCATGATCTTCTTCTGGATCATCTCTATGAGAACTGTAACATTTTCATATATCCATTTTGACATCCTATTAAACTTTGCTTCAAGTTCATCAATAGACTTCTATATCAACAAGGTTTTTTGCAAGACCATCTTATCCAAAGCAGCTTCTTCCTCCTTAGCATAGATATAGACCTACTTCTGCTAAAGAGTTGGCTTCCAGTGATATTTCTTGATGTTCTCCCATTTACATATCTCTCCTTCTTTTACCACATGCTTGATTAGCTCTTGGATTTGATAGGTACATAGCTCATATAATTGGCCTAAAGCATACATCCCAAGAGTCTCTCTTCTTTCATTATGAAGCCCATCTATGATGTGGGAAAGTTTTCTTTCCTCAGAGAAACTATGGCATGGGCATATATTCAATGGGGAATAATATCTATCTAAGGCCATGTTCAAGGGTTTGTGTTGTTATTTTCTCCATCCTTAGATTTTTCTCCTTAAGTTGAACACCATCGCATAGGTTTGGTATTTCTCATTGAAGAGTTCCAGCATTGTGGACCACTGTTGGATTGAATTTGGTTTCAATGATCTATACCACATTTTGGCTCAATTAACCAATGTCCTAGGAAAGAGCTTGAGCTTTTTCCATCCACTTTCAATGTTGTAGAAACCACAGGCATCATGGAAGGCTTGTAAGTGATGTTGCAGATGTAAATCATAGCCTCTTGCAAACTTAGGAATATTATTCATATCAAGCCTAGGTAGGCAACTCTCTTTGAGATGCCTACAATATATCTTAATAGCCTCCATGATCTACATTAGGCTCTTAGTGGCCAATAAGGCTCATCGTCATCAGTCATATTGTAATAAAAGCTTCTATTTGATTGATTTTGCCTATGTTCATGTTGATGACCTTGGGTGTTCTTGTAGGTTTGATTATTATTTTTATTTTGATCCTTTAGTAGAGCCTTATTTCCATACCTATGTTCATCTTTGTCAAAACTAGACATTGAAGGAGAAGAGGAAGATGAGCAATTGGAAGGATTGCTCCCCAAGGTCCCTTGATTTATCGTTTCTTGATTTTAAGGAGGTCTTAAGCCTTGAGGCCTCCTCTGGTCTAGGACTTACTTCATCCTCTATAGGATTATCTACCTTAGGTGAATGTAGTCTTTGAGTATTGTTAGGGTAGTCATGAACATATGAGCCCCTGCATGAAGTTGGTTACTCCAATTCTCTTTACCATATATCTCATTAGTTCTCCGATGAATGCTTTCGTTATGCACTGCATTATCGCTTCCTTGTGAAAGAGACATTTTTGTTGGTTTATAATGTGTGTGATTTAATATTTTCTAAAAGATATATAATTAATGCATTTATAGCAATCGTGTATAATATAACTAATCTACATAACTAGCACCATCCCTGGCAATGGCGCCAATGATGAGCAGTGAGGTACCCCTATGTCCAACCATATGAATCACAAGCATCCATGCATGATCCAGTCAAATTTTGTGGATAGGACTAATTGTGCATCTAAATCATTCTACTCTGATCATAGTTCGTTCTCTTTCCACTTGGACTAGTGGTAGCTTGATCACATATGGTTTAGTCCAAAGTAATGCATATGATAATGTCATCTAACCTGATGCTGCTCCTAATGACAATAAAGAGATTAATAAATTGAGCTCATGAACAATGGAAAATAAGATCTAAACTAGCCTACGTGCAATGATTATCCTTTCCCAATTGTTCGTACATGCCTTGGACTTTGTATAACTACCACTAGGATTGCCAAACATACGTCACTGAGCTTGCCAAATAATACACTGCTCGGTTACCAAGCAATTACACTTAAGCACTCATGATTAAATCGTACTCATTCCACTTAATGACAGGAATAGTAAATAGCAATAAATGGAAACATTAACTAAAGAAAATAGTAAGTAATCAAACAATTAAATCAATAATAAATCTAATGCATGTTGCAATGATGGAGGTAATCTCGATCTTTATTTCTAGTCATGTAATGTGTCCAAGTATTTCACACTCGAATAAGGATGTCATACAATCACAAACATCACACTATGGGCATTCACTGGGAATAACATAACTTGAAATCAGAAATCTAAAAAAAGCTATCAAAACCAAATAACAAAACTATGTTCCAACCGTACACCCAAGTGTTGTATTTATAGGCTGGCATAGAGGAGACGATATTGGATATCTAACATCACATCTTGGGACATGATATCATGTATCTAATATCAGAGCCTCGATATTGGGTATCCAATATCAGGGCTAACACAATCATGACTCATCAACAGTGTAGCAAGAAGATGTGTAGTTGAGAATGAACAATAAGAAATTTTACACATGTCATGATGACCTTGGAGATTAACACTTTGATAGTCAAAGAACCACTATAAAAATCTTCCAAAGTGGATTTTATTGACCTACTATATTTAGAGATGCTCATAAATATGTCCAAGGATGTAATAAATTCAAAGAATAGGGGAAATGAAAAAAAGACAAGAGATGCCACCTAATCTAATTTAAATAACAAAACCTGTTGATGTGTGGGGTATAGCCTTTTTAGGACCATTTCCATCATTTAATGGCTGTCAATATATTTTGGTTTGTATAGACTATGTAACTAAGTGGATAGAAGCTAAAGCTACCCTAACAAATGATGTTTAAGTAGTTGTAGCTTTTCTATGGGAACATATTCTAACACGATTTGGAATCCCACGAGCAATTATTAGTAATCAAGAAACTAACTTTGTAAATAGAATAATGGAGAAATTCTTTAAGTCTTGTGGAATCCAATATAAGATAGCTACTGCCTATCTCCCTCAAACAAATGGTCAAGTGCAAAATGCAAATAGAATCATTCTAAAGAACTTAACAAAAACCATATGTGCTAAAAAGAAAGATTGGATAAAAATAATTACAAGATGCACTTTGGGCTTATAGGATTACATATAAACTAAAGTTATGATATTAACCTTATCAATTGGTTCATGAAAAATAATGTTTATTGCCCATAGAAATCAAATACCAATCTTTACAACTAGCACAGTAATTAAATTTTGATGAAGAAATAAACCAAGACTTTAGAATGACTCAAATACATGAACTTGATGAAATACATTTGCATGCACTTGAAAACAAAATAATAATTGAAAAACAAATGAATAGTATGCATGTTTAAAATATTTTTAATAAATATTTCTCAATAGGTGATAAAGTCCTATTATACAACATAAGATTACAAAAATTTCCAAGGAAGCTAACAACTCGATGGGAAGGCCCCTACCTAGTATTAAAACCCTATAATAACGGAAGTATCCTAATTGCATATATCAAAGATTCATCTCCTCCATTTTTAGTAAATGGCCAAAGACTTAAGCAATATCATCAACACCAAATAGAGAAATTGGAAGAAAATGAGTTAGTAGAGTTAACTAATCCAACTTACCTCAAGGACAACTTAGGAAATGAAACGCCTAAATTTGAAGTCTAGGATATGGGAAGTAACCTCAAGTAAACATTTTATTTCATATTTTAATAATTTGAACATAATAGTCTACAACTTTTTCCTTAAAAAATGTAAAGAACAATAGGAAACTCCATTGTCAGTTGGGACTCTAAAGAATTCATTCACATCATATCTAGAATACAAGGGAGAAGGACAACTCCCCATACCTTGAGACAAGTTAGTTTAAACCCAAAATCCAACTAAGGATGAGCCTTAGATTAATAAAAAATTGAACTATGTAAAATAACTCTTTTGTTTTTCCTATCCATAATATTCTTTAAATTTTAAAAGTTTTATGAGTCATAGGAGAAACTAATTTATGTTCATGATTATTAATGAATGGTTTTATTAATTACTTCCTTAGATAAGTCAATAAGGTGGAAAGTGTGTGTCATATTGATGAGTCACCATTTTAGTCAACCAGGATATCGTGTATGTGATACCGCGTACGCAATATCGTAGCCTATCTCCTGCTCTATAAATAAGAGGTAGACAATTCTGATAGGAACAAGTTTATAATTAGTTTTGATTTTAGTTTTAATTTTTCCTCTCAACCTTTTTTCTTCTAGTGTATGCCCACAGTGTGGTGATTGTAATTGTATGACATCCTTATTCGAGTGTGACGTACTTGGACACGCACATGACCAAAAATAAAGATTGAGATTACTTCATCATTGCAGCATTCACTTAGCTTAATTATTTACTTAATTTTTATTTACTGCTTTCTTAGTTAAATCTCTTCTCATCCTAAACTCCTGTTAAACGTGCAATGAGTACGACTTGATTATGAGCATTTAAGTGTGACTACTTAGTAACCCAATAGCGTACCTAGGATCTGCACTTGGTAATCCTAGTGGTAGTCGTGCATGAAGTCCAACATGTGTACAGATGATCGAGGAATGGATGCTCATCGCACTTATGCTAGCTTAGATTCTCTCTCACCCTTTCTCTCTTAGCTTAGTTAATATTATCTTCCATTGTCCTTAGGAGTAGCATTAGCATAGAAACACATCATACACCTCACTCTAGACTAAATCATATGTGACAAAGTTAACACCAGTCCAGATGGGAAGACAATGAACTATGACCTAAGGATAACTATCTAGATAGCACAACTAATCCATCTGCGGAGTTCTACCGAATCGTGCGTGAAACGCTCGTATTCGTATGGTTGAGCGTAGGGGTACCTCACACTCATCATTGGCACCGTTGTCAAGGATAGTGCTAGTTATCTAGATTAGATATATCATACAAGGTCATTGTATAGGACTTAACAATATACCTTTTACGAAACAAAAATAATAATTATAAAAAGTCACATATAAATTCACACACAATCTCACAACCATGCCTCTCCTACAAGACTATGATAATGTCATATCTAGTGAGGAAGTTCATTGGAGAACCAATGAACTATATGACAATGAAGATTCGAGTATACAACCCGAGGTGAGGGCTTCTTATAAACATAAATGAAAGCAACGTCATCCCAATGCATGAAAGCATAACTTACCTGATGACGATAAAGCCCTACTGGCCACTACAAGCCTAACGCAAATACAAGAGGCTATTCGAATCTCCTGTAGGCATCGTAAAGAGAGCCATCTACCCAGGCTTGATTTAAACAACTTCCCTAATTTTTCAGGATGTTATGACTTAGATCCGCATCAACATTTACAAGGCCTCTACGATGTCTGTACGTGGAACAACATTGATAACGATTGGCAAAAAATCAAGCTCTTTCCCATGACACTTGTTGGCCAAGTAAAAGTATGGTATAGATCGTTAAAACCAAATTCAATACGACGTTGGCAAAAATGGTAGAACTCTTTAATGAAAGATATCAAACCTACGCAAGAGTGTCGGCCTTGAGGAAACAAATCCAAGAGTGGAAACAAGCACAACATGAACCCTTGGACATGGCCTTAGAAAGATATTATGCATTGTTAAACAACTGTCTAGGTCATGAGTTCTCCAAGGAAAGGCTAACGTACCATATCGGTGATGGGCTTCGTGATGAAACAAGAGAGATCCTAGGGATGTATGCCCAAGGTCAACTATATGAACTATGAACCCATCAAGTCCAAGAGCTTGTTAAGTAGGTAGCAAAAGAAGAAGGAGAAATGGCTAGATGGGAGAGTATTGAAAAACATCAATGGGACCAGAATCTCAACTTAACAAAGGTCCATAAGCACAAAAAGGAGAAATCAACCTATCTCAAGAAAGAAAAATCATCTTTGCCAACACAAAAATCACTAGAAGAAGTCGAGGTAAAGATCAATAAGATGTTGGAATGGACACATAAAAAGTGTGAAGAACTTATCGATATTATTGGAGATAGAGGTTTAACAACCCAAGAATTAGGACAAAATATCATTAAACATTGAGAAATAAGGAATGAAGAAGATAAGAGCTCAAGTACCAATCATACGTATGAATGCAACATTTGCCTATACAATCACCCCAAGGGTCAATGCCCAATCTTGTTACATTTATATGAGCATTGGGGAAACACATTACACCTAGAGTTCGTACAGAGATATTATGTTCAATCACAATGGCAACAATCCCAGTCGTGGGGGAAGCCAACCCTAAACTGGAGACACCCTTCGTATCATCCAAATCTAAATGCTTATCTAGTTCAACATCCTATTTTCTCAACTGGGTCAACATACTCTATCTTGCTGCATTATCATTCTCTTCAATACTACTAGCCCATGTCCTCAACACAATCACCGCCTTGTGCACCTTACACTTCTCCTAATTTTCAACATTCTCATGCTTTCCCTCCTTCTACATCGCCACCAACTATTCCTAAGGTGTCTACACCACAGCAACAACCCTCGAATGTTACTTGTGCTACTACTGCCAACAACAGTGAAAGACCTCAACAACATCAAAGGTGTCCCTTTTTTAGAAATTACCCTAGGAAGGGACAACACAATTCCAAGGCCACTGCATCCTCCAACTCAGCACAAGTCCAACACTGTGATGCATCCTTCTCTTCGAACCCAATGCCTCATGTTACTTCATCAGGGCCACCAATTAACACTCCAACAACCATATGGCCCAATGAATATAGCCATGGAGGATGACATCCTAATCCTTGCATACCATCTAATGATCCCAATTATCATAGTGGGTCAACTTGTTATCCGGAAACTACATCTTATATTTTGCCCCACTATGCTTACTATAATCAAGTGTGTGAACCCCGATGGGGTAAGTATGATCAAGTTTCAATATTTCCCACATGCAAGGATCCTCATCTTTCATTCATTAACCCTTTTCATGCTCAACCATTTAGTTATGGGGGATATCCCCCATTCTAAAATACAAGCAGGGTTAATAAATATTTTTTATTTTCTTTAATTTTACAATTTTTTGTTTTCCAATTTTTCACTCTTCAATTTTTTGTTTTATCATTTTGTCCTTTTATCTTTTTATGAGTAATCTCATCTATGAATAAGACACTCATGTGGCTCATTGGTTGAGGTGTGTTCTATGTTATCAAGTCTCGAACGATCAATTATTTGGATAGTGAGCCCATTACACCCACTCATCCATTCTACAAATAAGAGGTTCTGATCGAGGATACAGTGATATTCTTGACATTTTTAAAACTTAAAATTAATTTCATGTTCATTGTACCTAGAATGAAGAAGGATGAACCAAGAGGGAATGAATAGGGTGTGACATCAAGGGGACTTGAGGATTCTCTTTGGTGACATCTGTGGGAGTTCTTATGCAACATGGTTGTACTAAGATCCTTGTAGATCTAACAAAAAATGGGAATAAGAGTGATCAAAAGGAACTTAAAAATCCAATGCTGTTCTGGGGGGTTCCACTAGAAAGACATGCACCCATGCCTGAAGGTTGGCAACTTCTATGGATTCAGCAATTAAAAAAAAAGAAAGAGAGGAAAAAAAACAAACAAAGTGCCACAAAATAAAAATCACTCCTCCATTGAACAAAATGTCAAGTGATCGTACACCTTGTTGTTCTAGTACCCTCATAGTTGCTCATCATGGGATGAAACAATGTGGTGTCATTGATCCGAGGAATGGACTTGGTCATGATCTTGGAACGACGGGTTAATGACACATTAATCATGCTTTGCACCCAAGATTCATTGTGCCCTGGGCCAACTACCTCATGTCCCAATCTCTACAATCCCCTCTATAGTTCATCTCATCTCACTGTTCGTGTAATTGTAGCTTATGTCTTGAATAGCGTATAATTCTTACCTTATCCCGATGATATTTACATGTGTATGTTTTGTGGAACCAGTGTGGATTACATTTAACCCTTCAAGTTCCCACGGACACTTTTAAGTGTGGTTACACAAGGGCATTATAGGTTGGAACCTACTTTGAAGAGGATCCACTTGTGTAATCTCTTGTAATTTTCACTCATAACATAGCTCACACACCATTTATTACCCTCAACATATTGTTCATGATACTCTTTTCCTTATTACTGTCCCTCTGAATTTCAACATTTCTATGAACCATTACATGGCCTTTTTCTCTCACTTACCACCTGAGGCCGTATTGATAAATTCCACATCATCATAATTATTTGTGCCTTTTGAACTAATTAAATTACCCTAGATCCTTTAACACATGCCCACATGTCCTTAATGTCCATTTTAAATTCCAGAAAAACCTTCAAAATTCAGTATTTTTCCCTCGACCTAAACATC